>JAXIVJ010004253.1:42500-82500 GCA_036785665.1 Chirona hameri | reverse complement strand
GACGGATAGATGGACGGATAGATGGACGGATAGATGGACGGATAGATGGACGGATAGATGGACGGATAGATGGACGGATAGATGGACGGATAGATGGACGGATAGATGGACGGATAGATGGACGGATAGATGGACGGATAGATGGACGGATAGATGGACGGATAGATGGACGGATAGATGGACGGATAGATGGACGGATAGATGGACGGATAGATGGACGGATAGATGGACGGATAGATGGACGGATAGATGGACGGATAGATGGACGGATAGATGGACGGATAGATGGACGGATAGATGGACGGATAGATGGACGGATAGATGGACGGATAGATGGACGGATAGATGGACGGATAGATGGACGGATAGATGGACGGATAGATGGACGGATAGATGGACGGATAGATGGACGGATAGATGGACGGATAGATGGACGGATAGATGGACGGATAGATGGACGGATAGATGGACGGATAGATGGACGGATAGATGGACGGATAGATGGACGGATAGATGGACGGATAGATGGACGGATAGATGGACGGATAGATGGACGGATAGATGGACGGATAGATGGACGGATAGATGGACGGATAGATGGACGGATAGATGGACGGATAGATGGACGGATAGATGGACGGATAGATGGACGGATAGATGGACGGATAGATGGACGGATAGATGGACGGATAGATGGACGGATAGATGGACGGATAGATGGACGGATAGATGGACGGATAGATGGACGGATAGATGGACGGATAGATGGACGGATAGATGGACGGATAGATGGACGGATAGATGGACGGATAGATGGACGGATAGATGGACGGATAGATGGACGGATAGATGGACGGATAGATGGACGGATAGATGGACGGATAGATGGACGGATAGATGGACGGATAGATGGACGGATAGATGGACGGATAGATGGACGGATAGATGGACGGATAGATGGACGGATAGATGGACGGATAGATGGACGGATAGATGGACGGATAGATGGACGGATAGATGGACGGATAGATGGACGGATAGATGGACGGATAGATGGACGGATAGATGGACGGATAGATGGACGGATAGATGGACGGATAGATGGACGGATAGATGGACGGATAGATGGACGGATAGATGGACGGATAGATGGACGGATAGATGGACGGATAGATGGACGGATAGATGGACGGATAGATGGACGGATAGATGGACGGATAGATGGACGGATAGATGGACGGATAGATGGACGGATAGATGGACGGATAGATGGACGGATAGATGGACGGATAGATGGACGGATAGATGGACGGATAGATGGACGGATAGATGGACGGATAGATGGACGGATAGATGGACGGATAGATGGACGGATAGATGGACGGATAGATGGACGGACGGACGGATAGATGGACGGACGGACGGATAGATGGACGGACGGACGGATAGATGGACGGACGGACGGATAGATGGACGGACGGACGGATAGATGGACGGACGGACGGATAGATGGACGGACGGACGGATAGATGGACGGACGGACGGATAGATGGACGGACGGACGGATAGATGGACGGACGGACGGATAGATGGACGGACGGACGGATAGATGGACGGACGGACGGATAGATGGACGGACGGACGGATAGATGGACGGACGGACGGATAGATGGACGGACGGACGGATAGATGGACGGACGGACGGATAGATGGACGGACGGACGGATAGATGGACGGACGGACGGATAGATGGACGGACGGACGGATAGATGGACGGACGGACGGATAGATGGACGGACGGACGGATAGATGGACGGACGGACGGATAGATGGACGGACGGACGGATAGATGGACGGACGGACGGATAGATGGACGGACGGACGGATAGATGGACGGACGGACGGATAGATGGACGGACGGACGGATAGATGGACGGACGGACGGATAGATGGACGGACGGACGGATAGATGGACGGACGGACGGATAGATGGACGGACGGACGGATAGATGGACGGACGGACGGATAGATGGACGGACGGACGGATAGATGGACGGACGGACGGATAGATGGACGGACGGACGGATAGATGGACGGACGGACGGATAGATGGACGGACGGACGGATAGATGGACGGACGGACGGATAGATGGACGGACGGACGGATAGATGGACGGACGGACGGATAGATGGACGGACGGACGGATAGATGGACGGACGGACGGATAGATGGACGGACGGACGGATAGATGGACGGACGGATAGATGGACGGACGGATAGATGGACGGACGGATAGATGGACGGACGGATAGATGGACGGACGGATAGATGGACGGACGGATAGATGGACGGACGGATAGATGGACGGACGGATAGATGGACGGACGGATAGATGGACGGACGGATAGATGGACGGACGGATAGATGGACGGACGGATAGATGGACGGACGGATAGATGGACGGACGGATAGATGGACGGACGGATAGATGGACGGACGGATAGATGGACGGACGGATAGATGGACGGACGGATAGATGGACGGACGGATAGATGGACGGACGGATAGATGGACGGACGGATAGATGGACGGACGGATAGATGGACGGACGGATAGATGGACGGACGGATAGATGGACGGACGGATAGATGGACGGACGGATAGATGGACGGACGGATAGATGGACGGACGGATAGATGGACGGACGGATAGATGGACGGACGGATAGATGGACGGACGGATAGATGGACGGACGGATAGATGGACGGACGGATAGATGGACGGACGGATAGATGGACGGACGGATAGATGGACGGACGGATAGATGGACGGACGGATAGATGGACGGACGGATAGATGGACGGACGGATAGATGGACGGACGGATAGATGGACGGACGGATAGATGGACGGACGGATAGATGGACGGACGGATAGATGGACGGACGGATAGATGGACGGACGGATAGATGGACGGACGGATAGATGGACGGACGGATAGATGGACGGACGGATAGATGGACGGACGGATAGATGGACGGACGGATAGATGGACGGACGGATAGATGGACGGACGGATAGATGGACGGACGGATAGATGGACGGACGGATAGATGGACGGACGGATAGATGGACGGACGGATAGATGGACGGACGGATAGATGGACGGACGGATAGATGGACGGACGGATAGATGGACGGACGGATAGATGGACGGACGGATAGATGGACGGACGGATAGATGGACGGACGGATAGATGGACGGACGGATAGATGGACGGACGGATAGATGGACGGACGGATAGATGGACGGACGGATAGATGGACGGACGGATAGATGGACGGACGGATAGATGGACGGACGGATAGATGGACGGACGGATAGATGGACGGACGGATAGATGGACGGACGGATAGATGGACGGACGGATAGATGGACGGACGGATAGATGGACGGACGGATAGATGGACGGACGGATAGATGGACGGACGGATAGATGGACGGACGGATAGATGGACGGACGGATAGATGGACGGACGGATAGATGGACGGACGGATAGATGGACGGACGGATAGATGGACGGACGGATAGATGGACGGACGGATAGATGGACGGACGGATAGATGGACGGACGGATAGATGGACGGACGGATAGATGGACGGACGGATAGATGGACGGACGGATAGATGGACGGACGGATAGATGGACGGACGGATAGATGGACGGACGGATAGATGGACGGACGGATAGATGGACGGACGGATAGATGGACGGACGGATAGATGGACGGACGGATAGATGGACGGACGGATAGATGGACGGACGGATAGATGGACGGACGGATAGATGGACGGACGGATAGATGGACGGACGGATAGATGGACGGACGGATAGATGGACGGACGGATAGATGGACGGACGGATAGATGGACGGACGGATAGATGGACGGACGGATAGATGGACGGACGGATAGATGGACGGACGGATAGATGGACGGACGGATAGATGGACGGACGGATAGATGGACGGACGGATAGATGGACGGACGGATAGATGGACGGACGGATAGATGGACGGACGGATAGATGGACGGACGGATAGATGGACGGACGGATAGATGGACGGACGGATAGATGGACGGACGGATAGATGGACGGACGGATAGATGGACGGACGGATAGATGGACGGACGGATAGATGGACGGACGGATAGATGGACGGACGGATAGATGGACGGACGGATAGATGGACGGACGGATAGATGGACGGACGGATAGATGGACGGACGGATAGATGGACGGACGGATAGATGGACGGACGGATAGATGGACGGACGGATAGATGGACGGACGGATAGATGGACGGACGGATAGATGGACGGACGGATAGATGGACGGACGGATAGATGGACGGACGGATAGATGGACGGACGGATAGATGGACGGACGGATAGATGGACGGACGGATAGATGGACGGACGGATAGATGGACGGACGGATAGATGGACGGACGGATAGATGGACGGACGGATAGATGGACGGACGGATAGATGGACGGACGGATAGATGGACGGACGGATAGATGGACGGACGGATAGATGGACGGACGGATAGATGGACGGACGGATAGATGGACGGACGGATAGATGGACGGACGGATAGATGGACGGACGGATAGATGGACGGACGGATAGATGGACGGACGGATAGATGGACGGACGGATAGATGGACGGACGGATAGATGGACGGACGGATAGATGGACGGACGGATAGATGGACGGACGGATAGATGGACGGACGGATAGATGGACGGACGGATAGATGGACGGACGGATAGATGGACGGACGGATAGATGGACGGACGGATAGATGGACGGACGGATAGATGGACGGACGGATAGATGGACGGACGGATAGATGGACGGACGGATAGATGGACGGACGGATAGATGGACGGACGGATAGATGGACGGACGGATAGATGGACGGACGGATAGATGGACGGACGGATAGATGGACGGACGGATAGATGGACGGACGGATAGATGGACGGACGGATAGATGGACGGACGGATAGATGGACGGACGGATAGATGGACGGACGGATAGATGGACGGACGGATAGATGGACGGACGGATAGATGGACGGACGGATAGATGGACGGACGGATAGATGGACGGACGGATAGATGGACGGACGGATAGATGGACGGACGGATAGATGGACGGACGGATAGATGGACGGACGGATAGATGGACGGACGGATAGATGGACGGACGGATAGATGGACGGACGGATAGATGGACGGACGGATAGATGGACGGACGGATAGATGGACGGACGGATAGATGGACGGACGGATAGATGGACGGACGGATAGATGGACGGACGGATAGATGGACGGACGGATAGATGGACGGACGGATAGATGGACGGACGGATAGATGGACGGACGGATAGATGGACGGACGGATAGATGGACGGACGGATAGATGGACGGACGGATAGATGGACGGACGGATAGATGGACGGACGGATAGATGGACGGACGGATAGATGGACGGACGGATAGATGGACGGACGGATAGATGGACGGACGGATAGATGGACGGACGGATAGATGGACGGACGGATAGATGGACGGACGGATAGATGGACGGACGGATAGATGGACGGATGGACAGATGGACGGATGGACAGATATATATATATATATATATATATATATATATATATATATATATATATATATATATATATATATATATATATATATATATATATATATATATATATATATATATATATATATATATATATATATATATATATATATATATATATATATATATATATATATATATATATATATATATATATATATATATATATATATATATATATATATATATATATATATATATATATATATATTCCGGCTTTTTCATATGATTTGATACTTTATATGCTTCTATGAAATACAAAAAATTGTGGAGAAAAACAATCCACAAAATCAGAATTTCTAAACATATTGAAAAACCGGAATACATATTGGAGAACGAAGTATAGACAATACCCAAACCGAATTTCAAAGCAATATCTTTAGTTTTGGCTGACTTATGGTTACTTAAGTATGATGGGTCTGGATTTTGTATTCGACATTTCCAAATATGCACGCGCCACTTTCCCTCCTGCTACCAAAATGCTACACAATGGAGGAAACACGAACGAGGAAAAAAACGATTTTTTTTGTGTTCGCAATTTTTTTTTCGCAGTCAGTACCCATTTTGCAACGCCAGTTTCAGCGGATTTGAGGGGGGGGGGGCTAATTTCTATTGCCACCCCCGTCGATCGTGGGATGGGGGGGATTTTGCCCCTGCCGCCCCCCCCCCCCTGGATCCATCATTGGACAAAAAATTAACACTGATCGTGACGCTATTTAACCCTCGCCCCCCGGGAGGGCCTGACAGGCCCCCCCTGAATTTTTTATTGCATAACTTTGTACATATGCGGCGCATCTTGCTGACATTTTCGGTAGCTGAGTTTACAGCAATTATACGTATGCAGTAAAAGTTTAATTTAAATTTGTTGAGTAGCTTGGGAAATAATTATGTTTTGATGACGTCATGTTGGTATTTTTTGTTGTTGTTAATTGACAAATCGTAGAAAACAGAGTTTTAAAGAAAACTGCAAACTCAATTAACCAAAGATACAAAATGGCATTCTCTTTAAAATAGTGATCTCGGATTTTCACAATTTTGGGTTTTTGACCCCTAAAATAAAAATAAAAACTATTTTTTGGGGGAAAAATCCCCACAAAATCAAAATTTTCAAAGGTATTAAAAAACAGGAATATCTGTGAAAGAACTGAGTATGGACAATACCCATACCAAATTTCAACACAATATCTTCATTTTTGACTGAGTGATGGCTTCCTAAGTATAAGAGACTGGTGACGTCATTTAAAAAAAAACTTTTTTTGACTTTTGTTTTGACAAGATACGAACAAATAATTACCTTTTCTGTATTTCTGAGCCAGCACTGGTCTAGGAACATGCCTTTTTATTTATATTTATCAATTTCTAATTTTGAGGTTTTCTGAAGAGCAAAATCACTGTTCTGGACGTGGTAAATCCGAGGTCATTCACTTGACCTGGAAGGTCACCCGTTGATCTGAAACGTAAAAATCGCAAAATGTTAGATTCCTCTCATGACATGCAACATGCTGGTTCTTACCGCATTGCTTTAAGTTGCTTGGTTTGGAAGTTAACAGGGGGGGGCCTTTCAGCCCCCCCCCGTAGGGCGAGGGTGAAAAAAGCTCCCGTAGGGCGAGGGTTAATTTGTGGGTTAACTGTATCGCATCACTGTCATGCGGCACAGCGTTGTCTTCTTGCACATCCTCTACTTCCAGGGAGGCACTTTGTGGAGTAGGTACCCATTATCTCGGAAGCAGTTTCAGATTGAAGACAGCGCTTTGCTTGAATCCAATAACCAGGGGTGGATTGCAATCCTGCTGATCGTGATAACAAAATTTCTGGCTTGGACAGTGCTGATCCCTTTACAGTGTTGCAGCCGTTTTTAATCAGGAACGGGTCTGATTGGGTCGAACTCGGCCGTTGCTCTCAACACAACTGAAATTGATACAAAACCAACACTTCCCTGGATTACAGAGACAGGTTATGCGCTGGCTTACCGAATTAAATGTGTTTATATCAGTTTTGAAAGCCTAAGTAAGGATGGACTGAATTTAAAATTCTTGTATAACTTTCATCAAATACTTGACCCTGCAAAACTATCCTTATTTGAATAGTGCGTGGACTCATCTAACATGTGAGGACATTCTTTGACAACAAATCGCCTGAAAATGTTCCGCATTGCCGGGGTGAAGTGCGGCACAGTCTAAATTCAGCTCTGACATGACAGATCCAGTGACTGCCGAGTTTCCGTGTACCTTTAATTTCGAAGTGTCTTGCAACGTAGCACTCTTAACGACTTATCCATAAGGCAGTCATTTTACCCTCTCATGTTTATGAGGTTTGGTTCATTGCACAATCACATACTGTAATGGACGAGCGCCTGAACATATTTGTTATTGAACGAGCCGAAGGCGAGTTCAATAAGAAATCTTTCAGGCGCGAGTCAATTAAATATTTTATCATGCAACTGTTCGCCCGATCCAATAATCCAATAATTCATGACCAAATATGGTATGATCCAATAACAAAATTGTTATTTATCCTGTAGAGCCCACCATCACTTCCGGTATTTTTCCTCATTGGCTTCAGCATTACGATCCATAAACACATGCATTTATTGGTAAAACTAGCTGGGGTACCCGGCGTTGCCCGGGAAATTAAGTACCTGGCGGCGTCTCCTCGGGCGGCTCCTCGGACGCTTAAACAAATGGCTGGTAGGATAAATTCACACTTCTTGTGTTGTTCTTAACAAATTCCACGCTTTGAATGTCTGGTAGGGTAAACTGAAAGATTGGACTTTTCATACAACCCCAGCGTGTTGTTATGAACAAATTCCACGCTTTCATAATTTACTTGTAAAACAAATTCCACGCTTCAACAAATGTCTGGTAGGGTAAACTGACATTACCCCAAACACCTTGATTCAACACTGAACACTGTTCTTAAAACTAATTCAACACTGAACACTGCTCTTAAAACTAACACTGAACACCACTGAAGACTTTCACAATTTCCTTGAAAACTAACACTTGTTGGGTTGTTCTTAACAAATCCCACACCACTGAATACTTTGGTAGGGTAAACTGTTGTTGTTGTTGCTGGCTTAGGGCGCGTAGCCGTGAGGTAGGGTAAACTGAAATATTGTACTTTTCATGATATCAGAATAACACACAACCAAATAATACTGGCACACAACCCTAGACATTACCCCGGACACCTTGATTCAACACTGAACACACCACCTTGAAAACTAACACTGAACACCACAGAACACAACCCTTGTTCTTAACAAATTCAACGCTTTCACAATTGACTTGAAAACGAATTCCACGTCAGTCACACTAATATAATTTGGGCTAGGATCGCCAGGATTCATAATATTCAACCTACGATTCAACGCTGAACACAGAACCCTAGGCCGCTAGCGTGTTGTTTCCGTATGGCTGCATAACGAATGTCACAAAGGCGCAACATATGAAGAAATTCAGGCCCACTAAATACAAATATCATTGCAATAAATATCAATTCCACGCTTTCACAATTTACTTGACAAACATAGAGGTCCGATCTGAATGGTAGTGGTACACTGACATGCCTGCCATCATGCTGATTCAGAGAATGTAAGGGTTTTGGGTCCATCTCCAAGGGTTTTCGAGTTGCTAGCGTTGGAACGGTTTGAATTTGCCCTTTATATAGTAGATATGTGTTGCACGTGCTGAATAGGAAACAGTCTCTCAGTTGCATGATAATGCATATGTATTGCACTCGTCGGTATACTTATGCTCATAGATACCGTGATGTGGTACAATGTCCCTGTGTGACTTATTGAATTCACATTATCTTCATATTTTAGGTTCATCTTAAACGTTTGTATGCTGCTAAAAAATATTATCTTTGAATCTTGCAGGGTGCAAAGATGCAGCTCGAGATTTGAGTTTATTTTCATGTTTTCAAATATGAAGATATGAAATCCTTTGAGTTTCCTCGGGCAGATAAAAAGATGTTGCTTCGTGAGGGCCACAGCAAAAAAAAACTCGTGCCTTCGGTACTCGGTTTTTGCTTGTCACTCACTCAGCAAAGATATTCTTATCTTCCCTGGAAAACTCGAAAGATTCTATATATATCTTGGGGGTGAAGGCATGTTCTTATCAACGTGGTCTCTTCGGTGAACTTCGGTGAACCTAAGTGTGAACTTGTGCCATGCAATCAGTGCATCACTCCATGGATGTATGATAATTTGCCCGAACTAGTGCAGTGTCAGTGTACATGATCTACTCAGCGATTTACAAAACGTACGCAGTTCATTTAGTGCCATTGACACGCATTTTGCGGTGCTGTTTGTCCACCGCCCTTCAGATGTGCCCTGCAGTTTTTTTTATATTATTCTGAATACACACATCCATGAATAAGAATGTTGAACGTTGTCAAACATTGCTCGCCACATTTCGCAAGGCGTAGTGGAGTTGATATGGCAAAAATAACTGATAATGTGCCCTATATTTGCTCTGAAATCCTTATCTTGGACATTTCTACAGATTTTATTGACGGTATCATCATATTTTATTTCGTAGCACATGCTATAGTCACATTTAATAAACCAAAGTATCTAGTTGGTGGGACCAGACTTGTCAATGATTCAATGTGAATCGACTACTTTTGATTGAATCATTCTTATTTCAAATGAATGACTCATGAATCGATTCACCTCATGCGCAAACCTGTTTTAAGTCACTGATTGAATCATTCATACAGAGAAAATAGGCTGATTGAATCATTCATTGCTCAAAGAATCATTCTTTTTTGGTCGAACAGCATAAACTGTCCACAAAATATGCCAGCGGCCCAGCATTCATCTGTTGACAAACCAGGCACTTAATGGCCAATTATATGAGCCGTGTCCTGAGCTGTAGCCTGTAATTCATCTATGTGTAAAGAAAGCGAGGCTTTGTGTCCAACTCCAGTGGGCACAAAGCCACTGTTCAATCAGCCCTAACTAGATGAATACCTTGGAACTGGTAGGGTTAGGGGTAGGTACCTAAATACTTATAAAAGGTAACTAACTCATACTCTGGTTCATAAACTACACAGTACACGCACACCTTTTTCACACGAAAAAATATCAAAAGGTACCCACCTTTTCCTAATTTCTAGGCTATACCATATCAAAAACTAAATCATAAACAAACATTTGCATGACCTCCGCATGTCCCAAATATCACTGTCGCATCGGCGCCGCTTTATTCCACATCATGCTTTATAAAAAATAATACCTAATGCTAAATCAAAATCAATGTTCTATTCGCTTAATAAAGTGAAACGTAAAGTCATTAATGCTTTTGGAACTTGGAATTTGCAATTATAATAAATATTATAAATATCATTTTATAATCAAAATAAACAACACGCGTGTCCAATTGGCTCACATTCACATTCGGAAATACATTCGCCGACTATTTGGATTGGCTTCAAAATTGGTACACAGATAGATCACGATCTAGTGATCATTCTGGTAAAATCTTCGAGTCGCACATTTAAAATCAAAGGAGTTAGAGCAGGTCATATGTTGAAGGTCAAACAGCAGACTATTCTGATGTGCATGACAATTGGCACACAGGTAGAGCATGACCTCCCTATCACGCTCATACAATCTTAGAGTCGCACATTCAAAATCAAAGGAATTAGGCAAAGGAGTCGACACTTCCCTTTAATGTTGAGTGATTGAATTCACAAGATTGAATCATTCATTATGGTAATGTTGAGTGATTGAATCATTCACTATGGTAATGTTGAGTGATTGAATCATGATTGAATCATTCATTATGGTAATGTTGAGTGATTGAATCATGATTGAATCGTTCATTATGGTCCGTGAATCACTGAATCGACTCATGACAAATATGAATCATTGACAAGTCTGCCTCGAAGGCATCATGCCCTCCTCAGAGTCCAGAGAGCATTATGGCGCCCTCGGAAAGCATCATGCCGCCCTCGGAAAACATCTTGCCGCGCTCGGAGGACATTTTGCCGCCCTCGGAAGTGCATTATGCTGCCCTCGGAAGATTTCTTGTGGCCCTCGGAAGACATCTTACCGCCCTCAGAGCACATTATGCCGCCCTCAGAGTGCAATATGCCGCCCTCGGAAGGCATCCTGCTGCCCTCAGAGCGCATTATGCTGCTCTTAGAAGGCATCATGCCGCCTTCGGAGACATATTGCCGCCCTTGGAAGGCATATTGCCGCCCTTGGAAGGCATCTTGCCGCCCTAGGAAGACATCTTGCCGCCCTTGGAAGGCATCTTGCCGCCCTTGCAAGGAATCTTGCCGCCCTTGGAAGGCATCTTGTCGCCCTTAGAAGGCATCTTGCTGCCCTTGGAAGGCATCTTGCCGCCCTTGGAAGTCATATTGCCGCCCTTGGAAGGCATCTTGCCGCCTTTGGAAGGCATCTTGCCGCCCTTGGAAGGCATCTTGCCGCCCTTTGAAGGCATCTTGCCGCCCTTTGAAGGCATCTTACCGCCCTTGGAAGGCATCTTGCCGCCCTTGGAAGGCATCTTGCCGCCCTTGGAAGGCATCTTGCCGCCCTTGGAAGGCATATTGCCGCCCTTTGAAGGCATCTTGTCGACCTTGGAAGGCATCTTGCCGCCCTTGGAAGGCATCTTGCCGCCCTTGGAAGGCATCTTGCCGCCCTTGGAAGGCATCTTGCCGCCCTTGGAAGGCATCTTGTCAACCTTAAAAGGCATCTTGCCGCCCTTGGAAGGCATCTTACCGCCCTTGGAAGGCATCTTGCCGCCCTTGGAAGGCATCTTGCCGCCCTTGGAAGGCATCTTGCCGCCCTTGGAAGGCATCTTGCCGCCCTTAGAAGGCATCTTGCCGCCCTTGGAAGGCATCTTGCCGCCCTTGGAAGGCATCTTGCCGCCCTTGGAAGGCATCTTGCCGCCCTTGGAAGGCATCTTGCCGCCCTTGGAAGGCATCTTGCCGTCATCAGAGCTCATTATGCCGCCCTCGGAAATCATCATGTCGCCATCGGAAAACATTTTGCTGCCCTCGGAAGACATTTTGCCGCCCTCAGAGTGCAATGTGCCGCCTTCGGAGTTGGGAAGACGTCTTGCCACCTTCGGAAAGCATCTCTTGCTACCCTCGGAAGGTATCATACCGCCCCCGGATGGCACCTTGCCGGCCCGAAAGCGATGCGGTGTCCCGGTGCACTCAGAATGATGGCACCCTGACGCCTTCAGCTTCCCTCCGACGGCGACCGGGCATCCGTGACCCTCGAAACCAATAACATGCTTTTGCCCCCTCCCCACACTCCCGATAGCGCCCTGGATGGCGCCTACGAAGAGGCCTGGACCCCCATGAAATAACAGTGACACTTTGTTTAATATGCCTGGCGAGGCGTTGAAAGTGCTGACGTATTGTACCTTTCACACTCGAGGCGCCTAAACATAGCTTGGATGAATGTCCAATGTCCATGATGTCCACAACTCCACAGAAACGTTTTCAGCGTCGGTCACCGATTTTTACGCGATTTGGTCCTAAGGACTAAGGTCAAAACGAACCTCCTGCTTTACAAAAATCGGGTCCATTTTGACCTTACTGGTCTCCTTCAAGATCAAATTCAAGGTCAAACGACGGGGAACGTTGTAGCGCCCAAAGTTACCGTCCGATCGCGACAAATTGGTCTCAAACGATTCCTTGTGCCAGTTCCAAGTTGACAAGAATGTTCAGAGTTGTGCCCCGTGACCTTCAAGGTCAAACCCCGTGACCTTTAATGTCAAATTCAGGGTGAAAGGACGGATTTTTGTTCCCCGTCCTTTCCATTTCCAGAATGACAAGCATGCTTAGAGTTGTGCCCCGTGATCTTCAAGTTAGCGCCCAAAGTTGGGCGCTATAGCGTTCCCCGTCCTTTGACCTTGAAGGTAATGGGTAACAAATTTACTCTAAGAATCCTTGTTACCCTGGAAATGGGCACGGGACATCGTTTGAGACCATTTGTGTTGCAATCGGACGCAAACTGGGCGCTACAGCGTCCCCCGTCCTTTGACATTACATTTGAACTTGAATGATACCTGTAAGGTCAACATGGACCTGATTCTGGGGAAACAGGAGGTTCGACTTGATCTTGAGACCAAATTTCGTAAAAATCGGTGACCGACTCTGACAACGTTTTATAATGCCCTTGGATTGGCGCGACCCAATAAGAACGACTCAAAGTCGTAACACAAGACTTTGCTCCTTGTTGATCCACGTATGCAACTTAGTTTCCCCATGTTGCGACAATATATTTTTTTGCTTCTCCGGGCTACATGTAGTTAGCCCGGAGAATAAAAAAAAAATACATTTTGTGAATCATGTGAACCTACGTATATCCGCAGTCGGACCTTCGATCATGCCACCAGACTTGCAAAAGGGTCCCGCGCTCCGCTGTGGTATTCAGCCGAACTGGGGTGGGGGCATATTCTGCCACCTCGTTATCTTCCGAACCAATAACCGCAGCGAGACGCGCAAGTAAGCAATCGAAAGCTCTCAATGAGACGCACGTAAAATATATAAAATATACGTGAAATGTTCGAAATTAGGTCACATGTCGGGTCAAGGTCAGGTGAAATGTCAAAATCAAGGTATTTGGGTTGATTTGCTATACTTTCCATTTAAAGCCTTATATTGCGACTATTATGGCACAATGTGCTCTCAGAGACAAAATACATCTTCCGCATTCAGTTTTTTGTTGTCCAAAACTAACAAAAATGCAAATCCGAGATAGCCTTTTTGAAGAAAATTCCATTTTCTTTCATTTTAGTTTTTTTTTGCAATTTGCTTTACAACTCGAATGTCTACGGTTTTTCAAACATTTATCGTTTTTCCACCAAAAATGGCATGACCTGACGTCACTAAAACGCTATTATCTCCCAAACTACTTACTAATTTGAATGATATCAGTTGGGCAAACTACGGGAAGGCGATCTAAAAATGGATCGATCAAAAATTAGGTCGCGACGTCATCAAAATGGGCGGAGCATGCCCTTATAAGGAGATCCAATCTAAAATTGTATTGTTTTCCTGACGTTCACGCCTCCAAACACCCTATCACCCCTCAACAAATGCCCATCACCCCTGATTTTTTTTTTTCGGTTGAAACTGCACGAATCGCGCCATCATATTTGCTTGTACTTGTATGATCAGATCCCTACCTTGGCAGATATGGCCAACGTAAGGGTCGGCAATCTCAATTTCGGCACTCGTAGCAACCTCAGCGAATTAAATTTTGATTCGCCACCTGACTTCACGATCTAAAATTGGATTAGCCGGCTGACGACCGATCTAAAAATGTATTTCCCACTGTGGTCGTTGCGTCGCGGAATCAATATTTAGATCGTCATTTACGTGGAGAATGGCAATTACCGAATCTGGTCACATGTATTATTCCGATATATTGATGGACAACATGTTCTCCAACACTTGTTAACCTCCGAGTATGCGTATGTTGCTCCGAATTGGCCTAATGACATAGGGCTCACAGTTTGATATTGCATGTATGCCAAAATATGGGCATAACAAAATCTAAAAATTTATTGATCTATTTTGTATCGCCTCTGTAGTTTGCCCAACTGACATGTTGAGAGAAGACGTAAAATGGATGCAACATAAAGTACGGAACGTTTCACGTCTATATCTATCATAGTTTTCAAGATATTGAGAAAATCCGGGAGGGGGCAAATTCTTAATATCAAATCTTCTTTTCTTAACCTTCTTTTCTTAAATTTCTTAATCTTCTTAAATTCAAAATTTTCCCTCCATTATTGGAAAGCGCAACATCTGGCGCTTTTGCATCAATCTGTTCAACGTTGTTGAATGGGCACTTGTAAACAAATCGCCGACACTAAATAGGTCGCCGCCGACTAGCTTGGCCCCGGCCGCACGGTGCCAAGCTAGTCTGTGGAGGGAAAGACAGGTAAGAATTGGCTTAGTTAATATCCAATTCTGGTGAGCGGGTAATTGGGTATTGATAAAGCCGAGTACGTATGTTTTGGTTGAATTTTCCACTCCACACCTCAGTTATAAAGTAATCCTAGGACCCTGTTGTGACCTCGATTGACCTCGATTGACCCCACACTTTGTATGGCGGCTGACCCCCCCAAACACACTTTTTATGGTGGAAGCTGATTCTAGTTTGCATGTAATTCCTATTAAAATGAAGATTGGAATATGAAAAATACGACGTGGCAAGGGCGTAGCTTTTCCAGAAAAGTTGTGTGTGTGTGTCTGGAGGGGGGGGGGGCTGAGCTGGGAAAATCGCTTTAAGTACCATCAAAATCCACTAAAATACAGACTTCTCGCCGGATTTGACCCACTTCCTCGTCCAAGTTGGGTGGCTAAAGCCAAGTGTGTTTGTGGGGGGAGGGGGGGGGGGGGGGGGAGGGAGGAGGCTGAAGCACCCTCAACTGAATAGGATCTTACACCCCTGCGACGTGGAAATGGGCTCAGTCGGTTACGGATCAAATTTCCTTCGTTTTCCCTTCGACACACCGCTGCTCCAAAAGGAAAACGAAGGAAATTGCATCCGTAACATGCAGGGGCGTTGCCGACGGGAGGGTGGGGGGGGGGGGGACGATCCCCCGATTTCACTCCGCTTCCACTCAGAAGGAGGGGTGGTTGACGCCCCCCCCCCCCCCCCACCACCACCCACACACACACACATACACCACTTGTTGCAGAGGAAGTTAACAATTTATCGTAGAAATTGTCTTTGCAGCAGTCAAAGTGCAGCTGTCCACAGTCAAAAAGTGGAAATTTCGCGCCGCTTCGCGGCATGACACAAGTTTCGCAATTGCTTATACAAATTTGGAAAATGGGAAAATGAATTCCCCCAGGGCCCACTCCCTTCATACAATATTAACTTTCAAGCGGGCTACATGTTTAGCTAGTCTGCCGAGTTCCGAAAAAGGCGACGCGAACGCAAAGGCGCGGACATCGGCACCCGGAAACTGCTCCAGTGGTACCCAACTTGCTGGACCAAAGAGCTAATAGTGGGGACCAGGCCAGGACCATCTCCCCAAGCCATCTCCCGCATGCTCCTCCAGATCCACAGGGACCATTTATGCGCGTAAAAGTCGTATTGCCCCTTGCTGCTTTCAAACCATTTGCACTGTTACTAGTTGTTTGTTACAGTTTGGTTCATATGGCTTTTTCAAATACGCTTAACGAAATGTTAGACTTCCATGCTCCTATCAGAAAATTTAGAGTTCACAACCCCCGTCCCCCACCGGTTTCGAATGAAACCCTCAATCTGATGAAGCAGCGCAAACGATATAAAGAAACAAACGATCCAGCGTATCAGGAAATCAACACATTAACTAAACGGGCGATTCGCAAAGACTGTCGGGCGGATATAGCAAACCGCGTCCACAACTCAACATCCTCGTCATTGTTTCAGAAATTAAAATATGTAATTGCACCTAAACGTGGATACACAAAGCAACCGCAAAATTTAACACCAGATGACCTGAACGATTACTTTACAGCAGTAGGTACACACACTAGAGACGAGGTGGTTGCCGACTTCGACCGTTCGGGCCGAGAGAAGCTTTTTACTCGACTACCTAGGGTCAACGCTGGGTCAATGAGGCTCACACCAGTCACGTTGACTGAACTAAGGTGTGCTTTATTTTCACTACCCAACAAAGACTTCAATAGAAGGCGACGTCCCAATCCAAATTTTAAAACTGACATTTGATGCAATTGGACGCTACCTTTTACGTATCATTAACACTAGCTTTGTCTCTGAAACCGTGCCCTCTGCCTGGACAAGGGCGACCGTCATTCCTCTATTTAAAAGAGACGATCCATCTAAAGCATCAAATTTTAGACCTATCACGAAAGTTCCTGGTATATGCAAAGTAGTAGAAAAGTTAGTACAAAAACAGTTGACAAGCTACCTCCAGAGCCAAAATCTATTGAGCGAAGATCAACATGGTTTCTTGCCGCAACATTCGACATGTACCGCCCTATTGACAATGACTGACGAAATTCTCAGGGGCATGGATCGATCCCAAATTTCCATATTGGTTCTCATTGATTTGAGTCGCTGCTTCGATGTTATTGATCACAAAACGCTCATTAATAAATTAGAATTGTTGCAAATTTCATCAGGCTGGTTTAAAAGCTACCTACACGGACACGTACAACGGGTTAAAGTAGGGGAAAGTTTTTCAAAGCCACTTCCTATCACAATTGGGACTTTCCAGGGTACTTGTCTCGGCCCATTACTGTACAACATTGCTAGCAACGATCTCGCATGCCACATTCCAGCTAAAATCAATGGCTTCAAGGTCACATCGGTGCGTTATGCCGATGACACACAGCTCGCTGTCACAGGCCCTCGAGATCAAATTGGGGAACTACAAAGGAGCATGGAAGAGTTGCTAGTAACGATGTCAACGTGGTTCCAACAACATGGCATGAAGGTTAATGCGGCAAAAACTGAATTTATTTTGTGTGGAGACAGGAGGCAGTTAAAGCGTATTGCGCAGCCCCCATTATTTTATTTTATGGGAGAGCAAATTCAATGTTCCAACAAAGTCAAAAATTTAGGAGTGGTGATGGATGAAACATTGTCATGGGAATATCATATAAAAAACATCACTGATCGCTGCTTTGGAATTTTGATCGGATTAAGCCATGTAAAGCATGCCTTGCCCGCTGAAGTGTTGCCGCGCATTGTCGATTGTCTGGTGCTATCACATGTGAGATACTGTGTACAAGTGTATGGCAGTGCCAGTGTGACGTCTCTTAAGAACATCCAAAAAATCTTAAATTTTGCCGCACGAGTCATATCAGGACGCAGGAAATACGACCACATCTCTGATGTATTGCGTGAATTAGGTTGGCTAAATGCGTTAGATTTAGTAAAATACTCTGACTTGTGCATGTTGCATAAGGTTATAACTAGAGCGAAACCTTCGTCGTTGGCGTCGCGCATCCAGTTCAACTACGAAATACTGGAGCGTGATACCCGACAATCGAAACATCTAGCCTTGCCTCGACCTAGAAACAATCACGGAAAGCGCACATTCTTGTATAGGGCTAGCCATTCATACAATGCGCATATTTAATCTCAGTGTGTTCTGAATGCAGTGTCGCCCATTAGATTTTACATTGCTCAATAATTTTACGATGTCGGCAAAACAGGGCAAACTGTTTTAGCTCACTTTTTACTGTTCTAGCTCACTCATTTTTATGTTCATGTATGGAAGACCGAAGAATAACCCTGTCGTGTGGAACGGTCTGTTTACGTTAATACAGACTGCCACCGGTCATCGTGATTTAGTATCCGAGGCTAATTTATATAAAAACTACCTTCATTTCAATATTTTTCAGCATACCGAGATGTATAACCAGGAAAAGGGGTTACCTGAAGCTTGGCTCCACTCACGGTCTGGTTCCAATATTAGAATTTATTTTCCACGACATAAAATTAACATTTTCACTCTGCTTCTTGGCGTCACATCGGTGGCGATAATCATAACGAAGCCATCGTCATCGTATTCGTTTCCTCTTAACGCTGAATTTAATTTATAGCATTTTTAGCTTCTTATTCTATACATGGCCCACAGCCTATATTTCTTATTACGGGTTTTATCAGGAAAACCCGTAAAAAATCGCGCCGCTTGACAATAAACAGTACTATTTGCAGCGCTACATAACACAGCGATAAATACAAGTACCTACTATATCATGAAAATCCATATAAAAAATGTTGCAAATGCTTAAATACACGCAAAAAAATGGGGGTTAATTTGTTTTCGTCATTTCAGCCGACCACCCACCCCCCCCCCCCCCCCACTCAAAAATGCTCGGCGATGCCACTTGTTATTGATTCACCTTTTTTGGAAGGATTCAATCACGATTCATTTTGGAATATGCATGATTCAGTCTCCGTTTGATTCATGGATAACCATTTTGAGAAATGATTCTTTCCAATTCAAAGAATCATTTTTTTTTATCAAATCACGTTTGACTCACCATTGCAATAGCATTGTACAGTCTTTTTGATTCAATCAGCCTTGTTTCGATGCGGGTTTTGATTCAATCATGATTCATGAATAAACAAATCCGGTGGTGAATCGATACTTCTTTGATTCAAGGGATTTTGATTGAACGATTCCGATCGATTCAATCAGAGTCGAATCAATAACCAGTCTGATCTGCAGGTGTTCAGCATAATTTCAACACTCGTTTACAACGGAGATCAAGTCATCTTTTTCATATAATGTGTTATTGTCAGATACATTTACATGATACACAAAAAGGTATCGGGAATTCTTAAAAAAATAACTTACTTCTTAACCCTATTTGTAACAGGCTCCTGGCTACCCCTATTTGTAACAGGGGGGGGGGGATTTCGCCCCCCGGAGATCTCGCGATCCACCAGTCCGAATTTCAAAAATCAAACGGCGTTTGATTCCCCTCAACACGATCTACATTTCTAAAAAAAAATAACATCTTAAAGTTTTGAAAGGTGGGCAACACGGGGGGCAAAAACTACAAATTTTAGAGGTATTTGTGATCCGACACAGCTGTCATGTTTATCAACCGATTTTAACGCAACTAATGGGGATCGATAGAGATTGAATTGGAGATTGATATATGGCGGTGACTTTGGAAAATTCAAAAATCATAGGCGTGTGCAGGTCACTCAATATGGGGGTGAAGTAAATGCGTAATAAAACCGGTTTTATGTTGGTTTTTGATAAATGAAATGGTGTGTTATTGTGACATTAGACAACATAGTTATAAAGCATATTTTTCGCCTTAGGCAGTGCAAGGTTAGTGAAAAAGGGAGGCCAAATAGAGAAAATATTAACCGCAGGCAAGTTGCTACCCAGCAATATAAATAAGTTACTGATCGTAGATAGTTCCTTTTTGCTTGTTGTACTTCATCATAGGCGTATACAGGATCCAGACTGGGGAGACACAAGACCTTTTGATAAGTATATTCTCCGCTAGTATGATGCTAACTAGTCAACCGTGACTATTTTACTTACAACTTCAATTCAGATTGGTACGCCGCCCGGCCTCCGCCACACAACTGACCGTCCGGACCGGGCCGCGATCTCTATCCAATTCAATCTCTATCGATCCCCATTAGTTGCGTTAAAATCGGTTGATAAACATGACAGCTTTTACCCTACCTGGACTCGCCTATTATCTTATAATCGTTGGTAGAGTACCCTCTGGTCTGTGTTTCATCCGAAAACTGAAGTATGTTCTGTCATTGTAGGCCCATGCATCTTAGTTTCCTTGCAATAATATGACCCCCTTTCTTCCATTCCTTAGCGCGCCTCTGCAAAAAAAAAAATATATCTCCTGGCCTCAATGTGCATATATCATTCTAAACTAACCGTCTATTGCGCCGTAGTCGCTGGCATATCGTCTTCAGCATGCCAGTCACCCCCCTTTGCATGTGCCTGAACACCTGCAACTCTATTGCAATATATTATGCAAATAATGGAAGGAGAAGCTATCTTTTACATCTTGATAGCTATAAATGCCCCTTACATCGCTCTATTGACTGCCCGCCAAGTGCTGCATACTTCCTGGAAACCTCCCCTTTTCAAGTCCCTGAAACCGCATCTGCAATGCAATTTTTAGGTTCATTAACATAAACTAATTTGCACTTGTTTCAATCACCATAAACCGATGTAACTCCTTCAGACTTGAGGTAGTTGGAAGAAACAGTGAAGATCGCATTTCCGTATTATCGCCAAATGTCGCCGGAAAAAAACTCCCAAAACCGTGCCCTGGAACCGCCTCTGTTCAGGTTAAGAACTCGAAATTTTGACTCCATATGTGGAAATATATTTTGGGACTTTTCCCAAAATTGCATGGGCCTCCTCCCATCCGTTCTGGAGATATCTGCGAGAAAAAAACATGAGGGGGGGGGGCAGAATCCGCCCCCCCCCCTTGTTACAAATAGGGTCAAGTCGTAATATCACTGAAAATGATTTCCAAACATCGAAACATAATGCTCAAATCAAAGTGAATATTTAAATAAAATATATTCTGGGTATCCTGGATCTCGAATTGTTTGGAATCTTGGCACATGCCCGATCTGTGGTAAGCTCTTTTGCGTTCGAAGGTTTGCTTTCAAAGAAATACGATTTAATAACAAATGCCCTGGGACCGTGAAGCGTGTTGATAGCATCAGACTGCGTTGGCGAAGGCCGGACGGCAGCCAGTCTGCCAGGAATGGCATACGCCGCGCCGCGCCTCGATCGTGCTGGGACACGTCCGGGCCTCCCGCCGAGACGGGGCGGGGCTGGGACGCTGCTGTCACGTGACGGGACACTTCCGCAGCGGAACCCAACCCCGCCCCACCCCCAGCACGTCTTGGCTCATCGCATTGCTCCGGAACTGGAATAACTGTGTGGAGCGGTGTCCGGCGGTCACGTGTGCCGGGGGGGGGGGGGGGGGGGGGGCGGGCGGGCGGCGGCCACCGCACCAACGCGACAGCGGAGCGGCCCGGTCCGGACGGTCAGTTGTGTGGCGGAGGCCGGGCGGCGTAGATTCGGCATCCTCGGGTCAAGGTAGGACGGGGCGCCGCGTGGTAGTGCTCAACCCGGTATTCCGTGCCTGGAGGTAATTTGTTATGTGTTCAATGGTGATAATGTTGCTAGCCCTTTTGTATAAAAGGCATTAGACCGGTCTTTCGCCATTTTGATTTTTCTTTGAAAATGAATGAAGTGAAATAGTAATATCAGTGAAATGTGTTTATTCTAATGAAGAGAAGTCCTTGCATTTCCTTCAAACCAGTTGAAAGTGGCGGAAGCTGCTGTAGTTATGCCCACATTCGATCGTTGGTCATTATTGGAGTTTTCGAGAAGACCTGATATCCGACCACACGTCTTAAAAGTATCGTACATACTGGCCGGGTTCACACCGGGCGGTTCCAAAAAGTTTGAGATCCCCTGGGCCACGGACCCCAACACAGCTGACCGGTCAGACGGGGGAGGGTGAGGTATTCTCGGAAGCGGGAGGACGGGGAGGGTAGGTCAGGTCACTGAGTCAGCAATGAAGCCGACTTCTGACGATGACTGTACACATAGCCCAGGTGGAGTGAGTCAATACATGGAAAAAAGGAGCGAGTTAAAGGGAGATAATGACCTTTTTCCACAAAAATGGAGTTAGCACCTGAAATCGATAGACGAGACCAAAATATATTGTAAATTCATCACATTTTGCATATAACAATTCCTACCGCGAGATATTTCAATTCATAGTTGATAAGCGCTCCACGCTTATAATCAGCAAGCACTCGGTAACGTATTCAGTAAATTAGCCTCCCTACGCATTGTTATGTATCATGAAGGTATGCAATATGTTTCCTGCACTATCTTTTGCGAATATGTGCCAAACTTTTATGAACAATCAACAATCATTTTAAAAAAGTGCATTGAAATCGGCAGTTTAGGTAGGCCCCCGATGGCAACCTATTTAGTGTCGGCGATTTGTTTATAAGTGCCCATTCAACAACGTTGAACAGATTGACACAAAAGCGCCAGATGTTGCGCTTTCCAATAGTGTAGGGAAAATACCGATCATAAATTTTCCCAAACTTCCAAGTTTGAATTAGGGAATACTTGTATTTAATTCTTAAATTTAGATCACATCATTTTAATACCATAACGGTAGCCAAAGAAAGTGTTGCTAACAAAATCAAAAGGTCATTATCTCCCTTTAAATGAAGGGAGAAGATGGAAAATGCGATACGAATCAGGCACAAACAGATACTACGATAGAATTAAAAGAGCTTATCCAAATAGGTAGGTATACTCGTATTGGGGGAAGAATCGAAGCTCATCATTGCCATTTTGTGTTCATGTTCTCAGGAACAACATATTGGTGTCTAGTAGTGATGTAAATCGGAGTCCAAATTTTTGGACGTTCGAAAATAGTCTGATTCCGATTTGGACTTCGGTCGGTCAGCCACAGATACTTTTGAAAAATTTCGGTCAAGAACCTTACATGTCTTTTCAGCTTACAGGCAGTTAAAATTGCATGATCCTCTGATGTTTTCTAATAAAATGTGGTATAATTGATGTATTTAAATGGCAAATTGAATGAAAGATGATGTGATGGTAATTGTGGACGTGAAAAAAAACTTATTATGTATAGGATGGTTTAAAAATTTGACTTTTTTCGGACTCTTGGACTCTTCGGACACTTCGGGTCATATTGGATCGGACATGATTTGGGAAATATCAGAATCTTACACCACTAGTGTCTAGATGTATTGCCCTACTTTCATTACGTATTACGACGCAGGGGCGGCGCTGGGCCCTTGAGACTATGTGGGCAAGGCAGCATCGTCATAAAAACGTACCCAACAGGTGAATTGTATTGCCATACCTACACCAGAAGGCAGCAACACACGTGGATTGGCAAAGAGCGAGCGAGCACCGTCCAGTTCTGGGCCAGGCCAGGCTAAGGCGGAACGCAAATACAAAACAAAATATCCGCTAGTTGATGCAAGACCTTGCTTCGCTTTTGGCGCTAGCTCGGACTATGAGCAACACTAAATACGTCACTGAATAAAACTGAAAGCAGTATTAACCCTCGCCCTACGGGAGCTTTTTCACCTTCGCCCTACGGGGGGGGGGGGGGGGGCTGACAGACCCCCTGTTCACTTCCAAACCAAGCAACTTTGAGCAATGCGGTAAGAACCAGCATATTGCCTGTCATGAGAGGAATGTAACAGTATGCGATTTTTAGGTTACAGGGCAACGAGTGACCTTCCAGGTCAAGTGAATGACCTCGTATTTACCACGTCCAGAACAGCGATTTTGCTCTTCAGAAAACTTCAAAATTAGAAATTTATAAATATAAATTAAAAGGCATGTTTCTAGACCAGTTTTGGCTCAGAAATACAGAAAAGGTAATTATTTGTTCGTATCTCGTCAAAAAAAGTCAAAAAAAGTTATTAAAAAAATGACCATCAGTTTCTTACACATAGGGACCCATCACTCAGTCAAAAATGAAGATATGGCTTTGAAATTTGGTATGGGTATTTTCCATACTCAGTTCTCTCACATATATTCCGGCTTTTCTAACATCTTTGAAAATTTTGATTGTGGGGATTTTTTTTTTAATTTTAGGAGTCAAAAACCCAAAATTTTGAAATTCCGAGATTGCCATTTTAAAGAAAATGCGATTTTATATCTTTGGTGAATTGCGTTTGCAATTCGCTTTAAAACTGTTTTCTACGATTTTTTTTAAAATCATTTTTTTACCAACATGACTTCATCAAAACATGATTATCTCCAAAACTGCTTAACCAATTTCGCTTAAATCTTTACAGCATACGTATAATTATTGTTAACTCAGCTACCAAAAATGTCAGCAAGATGCACCGCATGTGTAAAAAGTTATTCAATAAAAACCTTAGGGGGCCTGTCAGGCCCCCCCCCCCCCCCCCCCCCTCCCGTAGGGCGAGGGTTAAAGCTTGTAGGCGTCATAAAACCGCGAGACGATTATAGGTGGCGCTGCAGTTCTTAAAATGAGTACCTAGATCACGCCATCATCGTTGTTGGAATAATAATTGAATTTTTGTTTTTAAAAGAAATCATAATTGAACTATGTGGAGCCTAACATAATAATTGGTATTGCAGTATGTTTATTTTATGAAGTTATTGCGCTGAAAAAAGTGTGTTCCTTTCGATTTTCTAGTCGGATTTGCCTGCCTTACAGGCATTTTGTACTGCAGGACCGCAATAGATTTGTACACAGGCTGGTCGAGAATCTAGTAGGACGAGGTAGGCAAGCTTAGGCAAGGGTTTTCTTACATTTGCGTTTAATTTATAGTTTCGAAGGAAATTTCTTGGAAAATTTGGAAAATTTGCTCAAAGATGGCCCATTCCGATTGCGGAAAACCATATTAATCAATAAGGAAAAAATGAAGAGAAGCGATGATAAATATCGGTATCGGAAGAAGGCTACCGAACTGGGTAGGCGTTGCCTACCTTGCCTACATGGGAGAACCGCCCCTGTTACGACGTAATTATTCAGTCAATGGAGTCAATTCAATTTAAGTGTATTGCCCAAAAATCACATTCTGGACAGACATCAGAATGAAAACACAACATAACGCTCAGAAATGTGCAACAGCACGTACAGTGTACACACAGACAAAATACACACACGCATATATGCGGGCGCCACGAAGCAGTGTCGATAAGTGGTTCCACGATCTAAGTTCGCGGAACAAATTTTTCGCCAGCGGCGGAACAAATTCAGTAATTTTTGCGGAATTTTTTATACTTATTTCTATACAACCTATTTTCATATATGCCAATATGTGCATATATTATGATGTGGAAAGTTCATGAATCGTCGGTGGTATTTCCTGTACAGATATGGTCTTTGCGTCAGTCGGGGACCGAGACTCCCGAGTGTTTGACAAAAGTACCTTGTATCGTTGCGTATGCGTATATGGGAAACTGGGCTCTAGTCTGTCTAAAGTACTGCCGTCTTTTGCATAGCGTGTTGTTAGCGTCCCAGGGTTATCCATGGCTCCGATCACTAGCGGATCCAAGAGGGCAAAGCGGCCATGGCCCCCCAAAACCGCCTGAAATCGGCGCAAAATTGACTCATGTCCTGATATAGAAGACATTTTTGTTTGGAACTTTTACAAGGCAAGTTTGTTTTAATCAGCTATCAATGCATAAGCAAGCGTAATCCGATGAGTTTTCATAATTGTGAGGTTGTTTTTTTTTTGGGGGGGGAGATTTGCCCCCCCCCCCCCCAACCACCGTTCTGGATCCGCCAATGGCCCCGATGACGATGGTATCGGTGGCCGGGTTTTAACCTCAATACGCAAACACTTTTTGGGTGGTTTTATAAAGTTCCTGGTTTAATTTTTGGAAAAGTACCAGTTTTCCTTCCCTAAATCACTGCAGAAATTTCGGATGTTGGGAATTTGGAGGTTCCGCATTACGATTTTTTAACAATTTGTGTGGCATCACTGTCACGTTCCGGCCATTGTTCGGGAAGTCAAGTCACTGTCTATTTTGTATGTTCGTCAGCCATTTGCACCCGCAGACTAAAAAAAAAAAAATACAGTCGAGTCAAGTTTTCACGGAACAAAACTTCCAAGTTCAGAAAAATGAAAAAATGGCCACTTTTCTGACACTGGTTTGCTGTGCCTGTGTATTTCTCTGCCTCTGCTCTACCTCACGTTTACGCGTTTATCACCGTTGGGCGACACACCCATATTTCCCTGTGTTGATCGCCAGGTCAGCTCTGTTGGTTGCCGGGTCAGCTCTGTTTATCGCCAGGTCAGCTCTGTTGATCGCCAGGTCAGCTCTGTTGATCGCCGGGTCAGCTGTATTGATCGCCAGGTCAGCTCTGTTGATCGCCGGGTCAGCTCTGTTGATCGCCAGGTCAGCTCTGTTGATCGCCGGGTCAGCTCTGTTGGTTGCCAGGTCAGCTCTGTTGATCGCCGGGTCAGCTCTGTTGGTTGCCAGGTCAGCTCTGTTGATCGCCAGGTCAGCTCTGTTGATCGCCGGGTCAGCTCTGTTGGTTGCCAGGTCAGCTCTGTTGGTTGCCAGGTCAGCTCTGTTGATCGCCAGGTCAGCTGTTGGTTGCCAGGTCAGCTCTGTTGATCGCCAGGTCAGTTCTGTTGATCGCCGGGTCAGCTGTGTTGATCGCCAGGTCAGCTCTGTTGGTCGCCAGGTCAGCTGTGTTGATCGCCAGGTCAGCTCTGTTGGTTGCCGGGTCAGCTCTGTTGATCGCCAGGTCAGCTCTGTTGATCGCCAGGTCAGCTCTGTTGATCGCCGGGTCAGCTGTGTTGATCGCCAGGTCAGCTCTGTTGATCGCCGGGTCAGCTCTGTTGGTTGCCAGGTCAGCTCTGTTGGTTGCCAGGTCAGCTCTGTTGATCGCCAGGTCAGCTTTGTTGATCGCCAGGTCAGCTCTGTTGATCGCCAGGTCAGCTCTGTTGATCGCCGGGTCAGCTCTGTTGGTTGCCAGGTCAGCTCTGTTGATCGCCGGGTCAGCTCTGTTGATCGCCAGGTCAGCTCTGTTGATCGCCAGGTCAGGTCTGTTGGTCACCAGGTCAGCTCTGTTGATCGCCAGGTCAGCTGTGTTGATCGCCAGGTCAGCTGTGTTGGTTGCCAGGTCAGCTGTGTTGATCGCCAGGTCAGCTCTGTTGATCGCCGGGTCAGCTCTGTTGGTTGCCGGGTCAGCTCTGTTGGCTACCGGGTCAGCTCTGTTGGTTGCCAGGTCAGCTCTGTTGATCGCCAGGTCAGCTCTGTTGGATCGCCAGGTCAGCTCTGTTGGTTGCCGGGTCAGCTCTGTTGGTTGCCAGGTCAGCTCTGTTGATCGCCGGGTCAGCTCTGTTGATCGCCGGGTCAGCTCTGTTGGTTGCCGGGTCAGCTCTGTTGGTCAGGTGCCGGGGCGTGTCGGAGTGCGGCTCACGGCTCGGCTGTAAGTCGATCGTGTTTCCGGGGCGCGGCGACAGTGTCGTTACGTTTTCCTCCTGACACCGCCGCCGCCGCCTCCGGAGGCGTGAGGTAGAGCTGACGTCCTTGCCAGACCGTGGGGGGCCACACGCTATCGGCCCCACCGATCACAGCAGTGGGACCCAGCTGGTCTGGGTCTTAGCATGCATGGCTTGTCATGTCGCGTTTGGTTTGGGTCATGTCGCGTTTGGTTTAGGTCATTTTATTCATAGGTATCCTGGCTCGTTTCGGCATTGGAGGGCACACGTTTCGGCATGGATACGTTTCAGAAATGGAGCTGACATACGTCTTCAATATGCAAACCGCATCGATGCAAATGACCAACGCAGTCGAGCAGCCAACCGGAGCGAGGCATTCTGGGCGTGGTCGCGTCTCACGATGCGGCGGACATGTATGTCCGGCTTTATGCGTCTGCATTATGCACGAGAGGCGTTTGCTCTGAGAGCGAAATCATATTTGTGCCACTATGCATCGATAGACGACCAGCCGGCCTTGCTGGTGCCCGCAGGGCTGCTGTGTCGCCATGTAGAGCTAAATGCACGCTGCATACTGTGCAGTGTTCTGCATGCATTTGTCGGGCCGGCCGCGCGGGTGACGCCAGCGCCGGCGGTCGGCGGTCGGCGCCGGTGGCTGGTGTGGGTATCTGGGAGCTCCCAGGCTGGCGCGGGACGGGCCCAGGCGGAGGGGTGGCTGGCGGGTGATGCATTTATGCAGCATGCCCTCCGGACCTGCCGAACATGGTGTCATGGTCCGTATGCCGGCGTCGGTGCCGCCCGTCCCGGAACTGGTCGGTATGGCGGGCCCGGTACAGAACCTGGTCGGCACAGAACATGGTCGGTACAGAACCTGGTCGGCATAGAACATGGTTGGTACAGAACCTGGTCGGTACAGAACCTGGTCGGTACAGAACCTGGTCGGTACAGAACCTGGTCGGCATAGAACATGGTTGGTACAGAACCTGGTCGGTACAGAACCTGGTTGGTGCAGAACCTGGTTGGTGCAGAACCTGGTTGGTGCAGAACCTGGTCGGTACAGAACCTGGTCGGTACAGAACCTGGTTGGTGCAGAACCTGGTCGGCACAGAACCTGGTCGGCACAGAACCTGGTCGGCACAGAACCTGGTCGGTCCAGAACCTGGTCGGTACAGAACCTGGTCGGTACAGAACCTGGTCGGTACAGAACCTGGTCGGTACAGAACCTGGTCGGTACAGAACCTGGTCGGTACAGAACCTGGTCGGTACAGAACCTGGTCGGTACAGAACCTGGTCGGTACAGAACCTGGTTGGCACAGAACCTGGTTGGCACAGAACCTGGTCGGTACAGAACCTGGTCGGTACAGAACCTGGTCGGCACAGAACCTGGTCGGCACAGAACCTGGTTGGTGCAGAACCTGGTCGGCACAGAACCTGGTCGGCACAGAACCTGGTTGGCATAGAACCTGGTCGTTACAGAACCTGGTTGGCATAGAACCTGGTCGGTACAGAACCTGGTTGGCATAGAACCTGGTCGGTACAGAACCTGGTCGGTACAGAACCTGGTCGGCACAGAACCTGGTCGGTACAGAACCTGGTCGGCACAGAACCTGGTCGGTACAGAACCTGGTTGGCACAGAACCTGGTCGGTACAGAACCTGGTCGGTACAGAACCTGGTCGGCACAGAACCTGGTCGGCACAGAACCTGGTCGGCACAGAACCTGGTTGGCATAGAACCTGGTCGTTACAGAACCTGGTTGGTGCAGAACCTGGTCGGCACAGAACCTGGTCGGCACAGAACCTGGTCGGCACAGAACCTGGTCGGCATAGAACCTGGTCGTTACAGAACCTGGTTGGCATAGAACCTGGTTGGCATAGAACCTGGTACAGAACCTGGTCGGTACAGAACCTGGTCGGTACAGAACCTGGTCGGTACAGAACCTGGTCGGTACAGAACCTGGTTGGCACAGAACCTGGTCGGTACAGAACCTGGTTGGCACAGAACCTGGTCGGTACAGAACCTGGTCGGCACAGAACCTGGTCGGTACAGAACCTGGTCGGCACAGAACCTGGTCGGCACAGAACCTGGTTGGCATAGAACCTGGTCGGCATAGAACCTGGTTGGCATAGAACCTGGTCGGCACAGAACCTGGTCGGCACAGAACCTGGTTGGCATAGAACCTGGTCGTTACAGAACCTGGTTGGCATAGAACCTGGTCGGTACAGAACCTGGTTGGCATAGAACCTGGTCGGTACAGAACCTGGTCGGTACAGAACCTGGTCGGTACAGAACCTGGTCGGTACAGAACCTGGTCGGTACAGAACCTGGTCGGTACAGAACCTGGTTGGCACAGAACCTGGTTGGCACAGAACCTGGTTGGCACAGAACCTGGTCGGTACAGAACCTGGTCGGTACAGAACCTGGTCGGCACAGAACCTGGTCGGCACAGAACCTGGTCGGCACAGAACCTGGTTGGTGCAGAACCTGGTCGGCACAGAACCTGGTTGGTGCAGAACCTGGTTGGCATAGAACCTGGTCGTTACAGAACCTGGTTGGCATAGAACCTGGTCGTTACAGAACCTGGTTGGCATAGAACCTGGTCGGTACAGAACCTGGTCGTTACAGAACCTGGTTGGTACAGAATACAGAACCTGGTTGGTACAGAATACAGAACCTGGTTGTGAGCCGGACTGGGTGTGGACGTATAAATATCCTCAGCAGTGCAGACGTCCAAAGTCGGCGTCTCTGACTCCGCGCTGGGCGTGCCGTCTCCGGCTGGAGTTGCAATTTCTGGAGTCAAACCCGCGGTCTTTAGGCTCCTCGGAGTCGACGGGAATACAGATTGGGACATGGAAATGCCTTCGGAGCTCTGCAGGCTCAATTGATCTCACAAGATATGAAATAAGTACTGGTCGTGTGCTTTGAATTGCGTATTTCGTTAGTGCTTGTATCTGTTCAGTGAATGCTTTTCAGTGATATGGTAAGCCTGCAATACTGGCTGACGCTGTGAAGAGATGTCTAGCTTTCATTTCTTAAATTACGTGTCTCAAATTTATCTTATGTCATTTCTCTCTGCCTGTGAGGGAGACTTGTACACGATTTTTTTTTGTTTGCGAACGATTCAATCACGACTCAAAATCAACATTAGTCGATTAAATCACGACTCAATCATACCTTCATTTTGTTTGCATTCGATTCAATCAAAGACTTTGAGCCAGAGTTTTTGACTCAATCGATTCAAAATGAACTTGAACCATATCAGTCCCGACTTAATCATTTTGAATCATATAACGACTCAATCACAACTCGAACTATGACTACTAGAGATGCCACTTTTCAGCCCTGTGGCTACCCGCCCCGCCCCGCAAACCCTCAACTACCCACCACTACCCGCTTACCCATATAAGCTACCACCTACCCGCTGAAACCCGCAAAAAATGCAATTTCTAGAAGTTTAAGATGAAAAAATTGCATAATGAAAACACATTTTTCAGTAACATTCAAAGCTATTAAACATCTTTAGTCACTAAAAGATTACCCTTCCCGCCAACTACCCGCTTCAGCCAAATGGTTGCTTGTGCTACCCGCTACTACCCATGCGGGAGCTGCTACCCGCGTCTGGCGGGTAAGAGGGTAGAAAAGTGTCATCTCTAAATTGACTACATTTGCAACTTAGAACTGATAAGTGATTTGATAGTGCTGCATCTGTATGTATATGTTGAAATTGTTGATGGATATTACCTACATGGTTGAAAACTTGAAGTTTTGGAATTTAGAGGTTTCTTTTTAGCTTAAAATGTTTGTTGATTAAGTCGCGAACCCGACTCGGTCAGTATCTCTAAATATTTGTTGTCGACTCAATCATGGTTTCTACCTGAGCTCTTCCATTCAATCACGACTCAAAGCAAATTCCTAAATTTGTTAGCGACTCAATCAGTTTGAGTCGCAAAAACTGCTCGATTCATGAGTCGCGACTCAATCAGAGTTGAATCGTATACAAGTCTGTTGTGAGGTGGTGTGGGGTTGCATATATTGGAAGTTATTTTGTGTTGTAACTGAACTGACATCTCTGCTCCAACGCACGAAAATGTATTTTCCGATCGAACTCATTGGCAGATCCAAAAAGGCCAAAACAACTTGGTCTTGGTGGGTCAAATTACGAAATTCGCACACATTTCCAAAATCAACCGGATTTTGTTCCTTTTGGACAGAAACGGATTTAAATCGTAGTTTCCGCAGGAAAGATTATGTTCATCCTGTATCCGATCAACAAAAGCCAAAAAACATGTTTTTTTAAATATGACTGCATGAGTTACCCATACTTTAGATGCCATTAGTCAGTCAAAAATGGTGATATCATTCTGAAATTTGGTATGGTAGGTTCCGATATGCGGTGCTGCGACATATATTCCGGCTTTTTGAATATCTTCGAAAAATGTGATTTTGTGGGCATTTTCAATGTTTGTTGCATTTCTGGGGGTAAAAACCCCAAAATATGAAATTTCGAGATAGCCATGTTGTAGCCCTTGCTATTTGCCATCTTTTGACGTTTTTGGATTGCATTTTGCTCCAAATATGGCATTTGTACGGTCTGTTACATTTTAGCTGATTTTGGTGTAAAACTCTTGTGTAGTGACGTCGCAAAATTATATATAACTCGAAATTTTTGGACGAAATTGCTTTATTTTTTCACAGAAAACTTAAACATGATTTAGAAGAAGGTATCCGAAGTTTCACGTTGATAGCGCTATTGGTTTTTGAGCTATTACGAAAATTCATCAGGGGGCGTTAAACGCCCCCCCCCCCCACCATGCGGGTTAAGCTACTATTGACCCTCATGATGCACCTTGAATCCGTCAGTGACCTGACTACAGTGCGAAAGGTCGAACGTGATTTGCCTACTCGGCTAGCATCCGCGTAGCAAACAGCTACGCGGATGCTAGCCGTATCCGCACATCCGCGTAGCAAACAGCATCGCCGGCCACAGCGCGGCCGCCGCCGGCCGGCTGGCCGGTCAGGGTCAGGTCATGACCGGCGGCGGCCGAGCCGTGGCCTCTGACGTCACATCGTTTACAGCCTCGAAGTTGGCCGAGCCGAGCCGAGCCGGGCCGAGCCGGGCCGGCGCCCAGTCCCGGCCAGAGGCTACGTTTGACAAATATGGTGCATACAATTGTCTAAAAGTACCATTTGTAGCGATCGGAGGTGGCTGGAAATTTGTCACGATCTCGTTGAATAGCTGAGCTAATGGACAGAGCTAGGGTTTTCAACATGCGATGCACCGTTTGTCCGTGAATGGCCGAGGGCCCGCTCCGTAAGCCGGGTCGGCGGCGCGCAGTGCTCAGTTCGCGTTTCGCGAGGGGCGATTCTGCGTGAGGCGCGGGAGGGAGTGCGCCTTAGTGCCGACACCGGGAGCGCTTGGCTTTGATGCAGCCATGCAACCAACCAAACCATTTAATGACTTTGCATTCTATGAGACCTTGTGCAGAGCATGACGAATCGGTCGGTCTGCATTTTCGCCATACCATACGCGATAGCCCTGGCCAAACGGAAGGGGCGCGAATTCGGACAAAATGTCGATATAAAGAAGGCCCTCGATGGATTTTTTTTAAATGAAATGTACATCGCTGTATTCCGCGTGAGCTCAGCTTTCGAATAGAGCATCTCCCGTAGTTTGAGCCCTCTGAACTCTTCCAACGAACCGTGCCGGGGCAACAAGCTTCGACACGTCGGGTGCGGGCGGAGGTTGTCCTGTGTTGTTGTATATGCTACGTAAAACCACATGTACTCAGCGCGCGCGCTCCAGTCTCCTTATCGGCTGTTCTGACGCGACAGGCTCAGTCATGTCCGCTCAGTGTCGCCGGAGAGGCAGTCATGTCCGCTCAGTGTCGCCGGAGAGGACTCGATCTCGGAGGCTTTGGAGCGCCGCGGATCTGGTGTTTATTTTATGTTGTGACGTCATTGAATACATGCAATGCAGAACGATCGTGGGCGGTCTTTGTGCTTCTGCTAAGGGCGCCATGAACTTGCACGTACTTGCATGTGTATACTTCCAAAATGTCGGGGCTGTGGAGTCTTGAGTTGGAGTCGAAGTCGGTCGGAGTCGGTGATTTCGGCCGGAGTCGGAGTCTGAGTCGGTAGAATTTCGCCGACTCTTGACTCAGACTGTCAGTCATGGGCAGCGTGTGGGCAAATTATTTTTGCATGTGCATTTTAGTGTGCCACCGGTGGCGATGACTAAGAAACAACAGGGTTTGGCGCTTGTATATGTGTTTGTGAACAGTTCACGAACAGTGTTTGCTTGTGTATTTGTTTTGTTGTTTGTCTATTTGTTTGTTTACGAATTTCATGATCAAGGGTATCTGTTCACGAAAAAATGGCTGTTTGTGTTCATTAACAGTTCACGATCGTTCACGAACTGTTCATGAACACATTTTTTGTCCTGGGTAATAGTCCCTCGCCCTGCGGGAGCTGTTTTCACCTTCGCCCTACGGGGGGGGGGGGGGGTTCTAAAAAGACTCCCTGTTAACTTCCAAACCAAGCAACAGCGCAACGCGGTAAGAACCAACATGTCAGTCATGTTTGGAATCTAACGGTATACAATGTTTAGGTTTCGGGTCAACGAGTGACCTTCCAGGTCAAGTGAATGACCTCGATCGACTACGTCCAGAACAGCGATTTTGCTCCGTCAGAAAACTTCAAAATTATACATTTATAAATTAAATACAAAGGCATGTTCCTAGACCAGTTTTGTCTCAGAAATACAGAAAAGGTAATAATTTATTCGTATCTGGTAAAAAAAAAGTAAAAAAAGTTATAAGGAAATGACGTCATGAGTTTCTTACACTTAGAGCCATCACTCATGCAAAAAGAGAGATATTGCTTTGAAATTTGGTTTGGTTATTTTCCATACTCGGTTCTCTCACATATATTCCGGTTTTTCTAACATCTTTGAAAATTTTGATTTTGTAGTGATTTTTGCCCCCAAAAAGTTTTTTTTCATTTTAGGGATCAAAAACTCAAAATTTTCGCAAATCCGAGATTGCCATTTTAAGAGAATGACATTTTATATCTTTACTGAATTGCGTTTGCAATTTGCTTCAAAACTCTGATTTTTTACGATTTTTCAAACACTTTTTTCCACCAACATGACATCAAAACATCATTATCTTCCAAATCACTTAACCAATTTCAATGAATTTTTAACAACATGCGTATAATTGTTGTAAAATCAGCTACTGAAAATTTCAGCAAGATACGCCGTATGTGCAAAAGGTCGTCAAGGAAAACATCAGGGGGGGGGGGGGTCGTTATAGGACCAGTGTCTTAGGATTGCAAAATTTGGGTGGAAAATAACACCCTATGGATAACATTTGTCCACTCCTTTCCCCAGTTTTACTGTGAATTTCCCACTCCCTAAATTAAGCCTTATCCTGTTTTCCTAACCCGTTTTCCTAACCCGTTTTCCTAACCTGTTTTCCTAACCCGTTTTCCTCCACAGGCTGAAAAGTATTATCATTTGTAACAGCCAATTCTGATGGGTCAATTTTGTCAAAGCTGAGCTCATCATATGGTCTTTTTAGGCTGAATATTCCACTCTTAATGCTTATTTTTGGCTGAATTTCCCACTCCACACCCTGTCTTCAAAGCAATCCTAGGACCCTGTATAGGACCCCCCCCCCCCCCCCCCCACCACCACCACCACCACCACCACCACCACCACCACCACCACCACCTCCTGTAGGGCGATGGTTAAGACGCTGATGTCCCACAGTTCTTCGTAGGTGGCGGAGTCACTGTCGACAACCGTGAGTCAGCCTACATTTGCCACAATGATGCGCTTGTCTAATCTGGATGAACTTTACCCAAAAGGGGTTTTCATAATAAAAGCAACAAAAATGTGCGTATCGCTTCTAAATGAGCTTCCCTTGCCACGAAATATGTTATTTATATCTATTCATATGAGCTGTTCATGAACAGTTTGTGAACGTTCCTAAACTATTCGTTGTTTGATTATTTATTTTCAGCTGAGTCATTTGTTCATGAACATATCTGTTCACGAACACATCTGTTCACGAACTGTTCGTTTGAGTTTGTTTATTAGGTGAAAACAAAACACCCAACTCTGAAAAACAATATTCCCCTTCGACTTTGTTTGCTTCAAGTCCCTTGCCATTTAATTATTTTCAATCATGAGGTATGTACCAAGGTGGCCGAAATAAAACACATGGGAGTGACGTCGGATGCAGATTCGAAATCTACTCACATCTACTAGTTATATTTTCCATTAAGTGAGCTCCAATCTCGAAATAGGAATTTGTTACCGCAGCTGGTCACTTCCTGTGCCTGTTGATACAACCTTCAGCTAATGGAAGGCCGGGGTCGATTTCGGAGTCTTAGTCGACTCCGGAGGGTCGGAGTCGGAGTTCCCTAAAAACCGATCAACTCTGCAGTCCTGCCAAATGTCAAATGTGGACCGACTGCAGCTAAATGTCCCCGTTAGTGACTACAGTGCCTCAATGTGGTAATATGATAAATGACGCACTGCATTGTTTGACTGTTAATAAATATAACCTTTTGAAATATTCAGAAGCATGAATGAGATGCTACCGTTTGAACCTGGGTTGGGGCCTTTTCAAGTTTCCTTTGGCAAAAACTAATAGTTTGTTTTGCCGTAATGTTCGCCAAGTGAAACGGTACATTACTTATCTTCTTGAGAAAGCGAAAGAAAAGGCGTCGTTTGTTGGGAACCCATTAAGCCTGCCGCGCGCGCCACACACACACGCACACGCACACGCACACACACACCTGACCGGTTACACTACCTTGCAGCTAACTTAACTATGTTTTCAGTGGATTGTTGTGTCGCTTTTACATCATGAACATTTAACTTAGTTATTGCCGGTTGAATCACCCTCTTGTTGAGTGTGGAATCTGTAGCAAAAATGTCGCCTCTCAATCTCGTCCCACTTTTACTCAACTTGTTCTGCATTTCAGACATCGGGCTGACATGAGCGGCCCAGGTACATGCGACACCGCCGGGGCCGGCGGAGCGGCGGTGGCAGCAGCAGCTGGTCATCCCAGGCCGGCCGGTACCGGCCTCGCCGAGCCCGCACCGGTCACCTTATCTGCCGAGGGTGTGTACTCCACACTGGCGGCCGCCGCGGCGGCGCCAGCACCGAGACCGGGGCCGGCACCCGACCAGACTGAGTCGCGGGGGGCGTCCCAGGCGGCGTCCCCGTCGCCTCGGGAGCCACCGGTACCGCGGGAGTCACGCGGGGCTCAGCTGCCGCCTGCCCAGTGCCGGCCGCCGCGCCGCCGCCTACCGCGGCTACCGCTGCGCCTCGAGCGCGACTGGGACTCTTCGGAATCTGAACAGGAGCTGGAGCCGGTGCCGGCAGCTCCGCCGCGTGAGGGACGCTGGCGGCGAAAGCTGCGTGCCCTGCGATTGACGCGTGGTCTGGTGTCACGCTGTCGCTCCGTTCGCGGTGCGCCGACCACGCCACCCCGAGTCGGCGCACCCCCCGCCGCCGCCCCCGCGGGGGCAGCAACAGCGACTGATGCACCAACGGCCGAGTCGAGGCTTCTAGTCTCGCACTTCACCGAGCTGGGCCGCGACGGATCACTGGTACAGCGTACTGTTCACACCACGGTGGACTTTGTGCATCGCTTAGTGCCCGATCTACTGCGCATCGTGAACAGCCCTTTCTACTGGGGTGAGATGGACCGATTCGAGGCCGAACGGCTGCTCGAGAACAAGCCTGAGGGCACATTCCTGCTTCGCGACTCCGCACAGGAAGAGTATCTCTTCTCGGTCAGCTTCCGAAGGTACGGACGATCGCTGCACGCACGCGTCGAGCAGTGGGAGCGACGCTTCTCTTTCGACGCTCACGACCCGGCCGTGTTCGCGGCGGCGACGGTGACGGCGCTGATCGAGCATTACAAAGACTCTGGTCGCTGCATGTTCTTCGAGCCACTGTTGACTCGGCCGCAGCCGCGATCCTTCGTGTTCCCCTTGTCGCACCTGTGCCGCGCCGCGATTGTAGACTGCGTTGGATATGACGACGTGGCAAAGTTAAAGCTGCCGCGGGTGCTCAGGAGGTTCCTGATGGAGTATCACTACAAGCAGCCGGTGCGTGTCAGGAGGTTTGAGTTGCCCGAGGAGGGTGGGGAAGCGGTGGAGAGGACGAGAAGGGGTGCCTCTGCCGTCCGGTGGGGCGCCCCGTGTCAATGAGGTGGGGCACCGGGGAGGGGTGTTCGAGGCCGGGGAGGGTGGGGAGACGTCGTGTTCAAAGTGCTGATGCTGTGAGGAGTGGGACTGAGGATCAGGTGACCAACGACCGTGACTGGCGAGATTAAGGACAAGTTTCATAAAGCGGAATCGACGGAACTGCGAGCCGTTTGATTGCTTACGTGTTTGCCGACAAGGAACTTGGAAAAAAGAACAACGCCAAATAAAAGAACGGATATGTTTTGTCAAAAAATTATCACGATCCTATATACACAAGTTATTCGTAACGCCTATTTGCGTCCCATTGATGTAATGGATTCAATTTCCGAATCATCTTGTATTCGTCATTTCTGGCTTTTGAAACATGTCGCCGGTCTTCGTTCGGGTAGGTTTGCGACCTCTGCTCTGGCTGTGCGTCACTTCGTGCAGGGGGGGGGGGGGGGGGCTGTGTGCTGGTACCGTGCGCCACTGCTGTGGGATCTCCCCGCTGGCGGACACTGCGGTGTCAGCCGGTTGCAGATAACCGGAAATTCCTCCGGACGTGATACCTGCTCTTGCTCGTAACTCATTACGCAGTAATGCTTCAGATGTATTTTTGTCATTTGTTAGAAGTTGTTTTTCAGTGATCTGGCCGTGATAAGAGTTGAAGACAAGATGGCAGCGCGTCTTGTTTTGAATGTTATCGACATCGCCACTTGATTTGGATTCGATCCACTGTTGTTGAAAATGGTAGAGTAAGGTTGAACTACCTAGTCGCGCTCATAAAGTGATGCTATTTTGTACTGTGAACTGTCGATGACAAGCGATTTTTTGTTAAAATGTCTCTATTTATTTCAGATCCATATAGGTTAATATATAACCATATATATATTAGGGTGTGTCGTCCATCTCAAAATTATATTGGAATATGGCAAAAAGTGGCGCTGATGAATAAGAAAATGAAATCGGAAGAGCTTTTCCCGCTAAGATCAATAATTGGTGAGCGCGAGTCGATTTACTAAGAGACCATTTTCCCAACCTGTCGATGGTGGCGCCACTTATATCGCCGATAGTTGCGGAGCATATTATTACTGTTATATGATTCTGCAGCTGCTGTAAGCGATCATACAAACCTGTTTTATGGTAGACTAATGCTAACTGATTGAAATTAACCTGAAAATCCAAACCAAGCTGTATTCACTATTTCCCAATCAGATGTGCAGAGGCAAAACAACGTATCTCCACCTCATACGCACGGAACACCGGCCGCCGGTCTAGCTCGGCTCGGCATTCGGCAGACTGAAGGCAGGCGGTGATGACAGAATGGGCTGGAGCATGTGGCGATGGAGCAGGACAGCCGGGTCATCTCCACTTGAAATGGTCGACAGGCTACAGTTACCCCGATCGATGTAGGATATGAGAGGTTCTGTGGAAAAGTTGCGGCCGAAAAGTTGCGAACGACCAGTTGCGGCCACGGACACCAGGACGGTCTACCGAGCAGCGACCAGAGCCGCGCGGCCGAGCGTCACCGCAAGCTGGCCCTAGGCCTGGTATCGTGCCTTGACGGGTTCGCACCTCCCGCCAACGGTGACCGGGCCGCGGCGGCCGACGTT
>JAXIVJ010004253.1:12500-40000 GCA_036785665.1 Chirona hameri | reverse complement strand
ACCACATATCCACCAGTTGCTGCAGCTTTTGCGTTGACTATTTTTCGCCCGAATATCTCAACAACAGGCAATTTTTTCCGGAACGAGATTTATTCGTACAGTAAACCGAGTTGAAACATCTGACATGACAGTCACATGCGGCACTTTGTATACTTTTGGGGTTGTAGCTACAACTGCATCCTCAAAAACTACAACCCCAATCATGAATATTACAACCCCAACATTGCCAGTGAATGCCTACCCAAGTAAATCAATACTGTAAACGGTACGCAAAACGAAAGGATTTTTCAATAACAATCATAACAAAACAATTAATAAATATATGAACACAGAAAAGGACAAACTTTAAAATGTTAGTAAAGTTTGTCATAAAATAACATTTAAAATCCAACAATAGGTAGTACAACATGTTATCCCAAAATTACTGAGAAAGACTATGTAGGTACCCAGGGGTGCAGGGTCATATTCAGTTGGGTCATAAACACTATAGAACAACACTGCTTACTGACAAATGGGTAACATTTTTGTCAATTTCAGACACCCACAAAATGGCAATCTATAGGTGTTAACATAAAAACATGAGCAAAACAAGATTGAGTGTAGCATATTTTACATTGGGCTTAGTTCTGGATAGGTCACACATTTAACATTAGAATGCACCCTTACGCAGTTGGCAAAAGTTATATTACATTTTGAGCTAAAATATGTTGGTGAAATTGACACTTAATGAAGAACTTGACAAATATTATAAATATTTTGGTGTGTGAAAGACATGAAGGCATACCAATCATCCTGAGCTGGAAAAAGACCACAAATAACCATAGACCCAAATCAAATGAGTTTAAATTTAGGATTACCGCAACCTTCAATATTTAGCCAGACAAACATTATTTTCACAAGATATACCTTGGTCATGGTGTTGAAAAGTAGAGGGCCACTTCAGTAAAAGTAATTTTAAAAGAGAATAGCCTAATCCAACATCCATCAAACAAAAACGCATGTGAAAACAGCATAAATATTGAAAGCAATATACAAGGGCAAAATAAATGTACATATTTGACATAGCTGCGTCATATTTGTCTCTTTTATTAAGCTACGTCAAATTAGCAGTAGATTGATATTGCCCAGTAATATCAATCTACAATTTTGAGGCACGTAGCCTCAGAATTTCCTGAAACTTAGCAGGTACGTCCTCCTTGCCACGCTGAATACGAAAAACGTAAAATTAGTTTGGAACGCGGGATACTCTCAGAGTTATACCGTTTTAGAGAACTACAGTTTTGAGTCCCGTCGCCTCAGAATCGCCTGAAACTTGGCAGGTAGGCCCTCCTTGCCACGCTGAACACGAAAAACGTAAGATTAGCCTGGAACACGGGCTACTTTCAGAGTTATACATTTTTAAGTTTTGAATGTCTGTCTTCCTTTATTTTGAAACGACTACGCAGGAATTGGAGGCTTTCCGCGTCAAGTTAGCCAGATATTCAACTGACAGACATTCAAACTTAAAACGTTATAACTGTAAAAGTAACCCGTATTTCAGGATAATTTTACGTTTTTCGTGTTTAGCGTGGCAAGGACAACCTACCTGTCAAGTTTCAGGCAATTATGAGGCGACGGGCCTCAAAATTATAGATTGAGCAATATCAATCAGCTGCTAATTTTACATACTCCTTTTATTATTCCTAAAAGGCAGGGTATTAACCCTCGCCCTACGGGGGGCCTGACAGGCCCCCCTGAGGTTTATCTTGAATAACTTTTTACACATGCAATGCATCTTGCTGAAATTTTTGGCAGTTGAATTTACAACAATTAGACGTAGGCTGTAAAACTTTATTTGAAATTAGTTGAGTAGTTTGGGAGATAATCATGTTTTGATGACGTCATGTTGGTTAAAAAATGAGAAATATTTGAAAAATCGTAGAAAACAGAGTTTTTAAACAAATTGCAAACGCAATTCACCAAAGATACAAAATGGCATTCTCTTTAAAATGGCAATCTCGGATTTGAAAAATTTGGGGTTTTTGACCCTTATTTTTGTGTTTAAATCCCCACAAAATCAAAATTTTCAAAGATATTAGAAAAACTGGAATATATGTGAGAGTACTGAGTATGGAAAATACCCATACCAAATTTCAAAGCAATATCTTCATTTTTGAATGAGTGATGGCTCTAAGTGTAAGAAACTGATGACGTCATTTTTTTTAATAACGTTTTTTGACTTTTTTGACAAGATACGAACAAATAATTTCTTTTTTTTTGTATTTCTGAGCCAAAACTGGTCTAGGAACATGCCTTTTTATTTACATTTATCAATGTCTAATTTTGATGTTTTCTGCGGAGCAAAATCTCTGTTCTGGACGTGGTAAATCCGAGGTCATTCATTTGCCCTGGAAGGTCACCCGTTGACCTGAAACCTAAAAGTCGCATACTGTTAGATTCTTCTCATGACAGGCAACATGCTGGTTCTTACCGCATTGCTCTAAGTTGCTTGGTTTGGAAGTTAACAGGGGGGCCCTGTCAGCCCCCCCCCCCCGTAGGGCGAAGGTGAAAAAGCTCCCGTAGGGCGAGGGTTAATCCATCACCGAAATGACCACTTTTTCATTGACTTCCATGTTAAAGCATCACCATTAATTTTTTAAGCTTTTATCCTAACTTAACCTAACCTAACCTAACCTAACCTCACCTCACCTCACCTCACCTCACCTCACCTCACCTCACCTCACCTCACCTCACCTCACCTCACCTCACCTCACCTCACCTCACCTAACCCTTGGAGCCAGTTTACATATTTTTAAAGAAGTCCATCGGCCGAAGCCCAAAATCCTCAATATGTTGTGACGTTTCGGTGATTTTAAGTCATTTACGGTGATAAAGTTAGTCATTTCGGTGATGGGATTAATTGATTGCCTTACTAAAATAATGCTGTTTGGTTCTCGCCTAATTTGTTTGCCTTGTGTATGGGTGGATAATCCTATAGGGCAGCCCCGGCTGCGGCCGGGGCAACTTCAAAGTTGACCCGGCGGGGCCGGGGCAGTCTTTTTTGAGAGACCTTTTTTTGCAAGACCTTAGTTATTATTTCAAAAGAATACAGAAACGCAAATATAATCCCAGCATAAAAATGCATACTTGGTACGACTATCTGTGAAAAATATGGGTAAAATTGCGCTTTCGGTGCGCTTTCGAAATGGAGGGGGGGGGGGGGGGGGGTAGTCAAGGGAGGCTGAGCCTTGCCAATTTTGTCTTAGTGAACACCTAGGGCAGGTCAGAAAACTGATATTTTCGGGGGAGGCACAGTTGGGGTCGTTATCTCCGGTCTAAAGGAGGCATATTGTCCGATCTAAAGGGTTGCCGCCGGCACTCACGACTCAAGGGGCGCCACCTACACTCGAGAGTGGCACCTTCGGTGTCCGGACGCCCAGGAGAGGCGCCCTCAATCGTGATTCCCCCGCATGTCCATGAAGTTAGGACGGATTCGGATTCGAATTCAGCGTCGAGTAGCGATTCGCTTCAAAATGTGGTGACAGGTCAATTGGGGCACGCTGATCACGAAAATGACATTCCTTTTGACATTCACGGTAATCTTAACCGAAGTTATTGTCCGATCGCCAAAATAATGGTCTCATTCGATTCCTCGGGTCAGTATATAGCCTTAACCTTCGCAACCTCACTCGTAGCAAATGACATTGGCCCTCAATTTCAAGATCAATGGCGATTGGATGATAACTTCGGGTCGTTTTGAGTCCTTTGACCTTGAAATTGAGGGTCAAGGTCATTTTCCACGAGTGAGGTTGCAAAGGTTACGGCAGATACTGACCCGAGGAATCGAATGAGACCATTATTTTGGCAATCGGCTTCTAACTTCGGGTCGTTTTGAGCCGCCCCGTCATATGACCTTGAAAATGAGGGTCAATGTCATTTGCCACGAGTGAGTTTGCGAAGGCTGTGGCTAGATATTAACCCGAGGATTCGAATGAAACCATTATTTTGTCAATTAGACAATAACATCGGGTCGATATTAACCCGAGGAATCGAATGAGACCATTATTTTGGCGATCGGACAATAACTTCGGGTTATTTGTCCTTTGACCTTGAAAATGACGGTCAAGGTCATTTGCCTCCAGTGAGGTTTCGAAAGCTGCGCCTATATATTGACCCGAGGAATAGAATGATACCATTATTTTGTTTTGCGATCGGACAATAACTTCGGGTCGTTTTGAGCCGAAGTCCTTTGACCTTGAAGATGATTTTGAAGATGACCTTGAATGTCAAAATGAATGTCATTTGCGTGATCAGCGTGCCCCAATTGAACTGTTCCCACATTTTGAAGCAAATCTCTACTCGACGCTGAATTCGATTCCGATTCCGTCACTAACTTTACGGACATCCCCCGCCACGTGCCCCCTAGGGCCCCTTGGTTGGGCCCCTGTCCTCGGCCGGGGCAACTTTGAAAACAATTATCCACCCATGGCCTTGTGAGTTGTGGGAAATATCAAATATGTTATATGTATTTTTATATCTCACTGTAATATATAAAAGGACCGGACCTGGACCATTGGCATCACCAGGAGGTGCCTTTCTTGCAAGAAATGGCTAGTTGCTGAGTCACACCATTTATGTATAACCTTAATAATAGCTACCATGAGGTATTCTTTGCCTACTTTGACCCAACCATGATACTTTCAATTTTTTAAGATTGCACACCTCGCTGTTGCTAAAATACGTCAGTAATGAGGTAATACAACCTATGTTCATTCTAAGGTGTTAAACTTCAATTGTGCACATACTTCGTTTTTATCATTCGTCGCTTTTACTACCCCCCCCCCCCCCCCCCCGTCGCCGACTCAATTATAACCGCAACGAAAAACAAAAAGTTCCGCCTCTGATGACAGTTATTACAGCAAACACGCGGCTGATCGCCTGCTCGGGAACGCCCCCGAGCAGGCGATCACCGTGTTTTGCCCCCGAGGGGCAAAACCTGTGGGGGCCATGACCAATGGGCACCCTGGATCCGTCCTTGGGTTGCTATATTGCAACAAGATTCATTCTATAAAAATATGCATGAAATAGGTTTCACATGCGTAACAAAATCACATGGGAGCAAACAAAATTCTACCCCAAATTTCCTGGGAAGTTTGTTGACATTGTTCAAGAATTGTTTGGAGATGATACCTCTGCCTGCATACGCATCTAACTAGAAAATGATACCATGGAAACTGTTCATAATGCAGTTAATACACTACCAACAAAGAGCAACAAGCATAAAGTACAACTTAACATGTGAGCACTCACCCCTCCAACACACGTAGCACGGCGCACACACTCTCGGTGGAACACTTCCGCACTCACGTCACGCAGTCTCTGCAGTTGCGAATCGATATGGCTGCCACTACTAACAAAGAGCAACAAGCATTAAGTACAATGCAGAGAAACTTAACACTTCACCCCTCCAACACACGTACCGACGCAACACGCACTTACGCCAACGCAGTTTGAATGCACTTGAACGCATGTAGTTTCTGCTTGCGAAGCAAGATGGCTGCCGCGTGTGCCGAATTCCAGAGGGTAGTTAAAGGAAATAGTTCACCTTCAACATGGGATTTTGAACTGAAATAGCAGTTTTGTAGCCCGTGTTGAGAAATCCTTATCTGCAACTTCTCTTGGCTGAAAAGACTCTTCAGCCGAAGATATTTGACTTTTTGGCGAAGGAATGCGGCGCATATATGATATACCGTACCGTCTGAGAGTGCCAGCACTGGTCTGAGCATGCGCAGACCAATAACGCACAACATAACATTAATAATTTACGACCTTCTGTCCTGAATTGGCGCGATGTAGGACCATTTTTGAAAATACAAAAAGAAACTGTATTAAAAAATATATAATAAAATCGTGTTCTGAAAATGTCCCGAAGGTGAACTATTTCCTTTAAAGGCCTGGTAAAAGGGCGAACCCCCTGGTAAGCGCTCTAGTAGGCAGCTTGTCGCGCGTGTGCCGAATGCAGGGGGTAGTTCAAGGCCTGGTTCAAGGGCGAGCCCCCTGGTAGACACTCTAGTAGGCAGATCATACTAGGGTCTCTACCATGGGTGAGACCCTGATACTGAATACTACCATTATTACCAGGCCTCGAAGGGTGGTATCTTGTGGGTGGTAGAAAGGCTTTACTAGGGGGGCTGGTAAGACCCATAGTATCTTTTTCTCTCAGTGTAGATCCAGAAGCGAGGCTGGACAGCGACGCTTCTGTTCGAGAGCCCCCGCGCTGCAGCGCGGGGGCTCTGTTGTGCATGCACAACAAACTGTCCAGTGATCTCACACTGTTGAGCCAGCAGCGCTTCTCGCACGCCTTAAAACGGCGGTTGCTGAACCTCGCAACCACTTGAGTCGTTGCTGAATGTGACCGATGTATGTGAACCACAGAATCGCACCAACTGACTATGCCTGCTGCGAATGTTTGCATGCTTGCGATGACGTGTGAGTGTGCGTGTGAGTGTGCGTGTGCGTGTGCGTGTGCGTGTGCGTGTGCGTGTGCGTGTGCGTGTGCGTGTGCGTGTGCGTGTGCGTGTGCGTGTGCGTGTGCGTGTGCGTGTGCGTGTGCGTGTGCGTGTGCGTGTGCGTGTGCGTGTGCGTGTGCGTGTGTGTGTGTGTGTGTGTGCGTGCGTGCGTGCGTGCGTGCGTGCGTGCGTGCGTGCGTGCGTGCGTGCGTGCGTGCGTGCGTGCGTGCGTGCGTGCGTGCGTGCGTGCGTGTGTGTGTGTGTGTGTGTGTGTGTGTGTGTGTGTGTGTGTGTGTGTGTGTGTGTGTGTGTGTGTGTGTGTGTGTGTGTGTGTGTGTGTGTGTGTGTGTGTGTGTGTGTGTGTGTGTGCGTTTGCGTGCGTGTATGTGTGTATGTGCTTTTACCCTCGCGAATTGGTCCATGTTTAATTGACTCGGAGCTTTATAGCCACTCCTGCAGTGGATCGCTCTTCAATCGCAATACAATACAATACAGTGTGTTGCTGTGTAGGTAAACTGCTGGTTAAAATATTTTTTAGCTCTGACCTGAGCTTGTGCGACGCGCGCATTACTTCAAAATTATCAGGCCCAGGCCCATCCAGAGCCCATTGATTTCCTTAAAGTTGAGGCCCGTCCCAGGCCCAGCCAATGGCCCATAGGGCCAGCCCAGCCCATGGCGAACTCTGGTCTGCACTGAGATAAATAGTTACCAGGGGTCTACCAACTTCCGCCAGTTACCAAGGTCTGACCAGGGCAATACCAGGGTCCTGTCAAGTGGCACCATGGTAACACCTTAGTTTCAGTTACTAGACCCCTGGTAAGACTCTAGTGTCAGTTACCATGTCAAGCCGCACACCTGGTAGCACCTTAGTATCAGTGACTAGGACCCCTGGTAAGGCCTTAGTAACAGTGACTACGTATATGGTGTGGTAGCAGTTACTATATCAATACTAAAGAAGCACAAAGGATGTGGGTGGTAAGGGTTACTAATAGATGACCAGGTGCCCTGGCCGTTGCGTTGCTATGGATTCCTGCGGGCGCTTCAAGCGCGTGCAACGGTACTCACGAAGCCGTCCGTCAGTGGCGGCGGACGGCGGCGGCGTGCGGTGCTGTTTATCGTGTTCGGCGCAGATGCGGTGTTAAAGGAAATAGTTTACCTTCAACATTAGCTTTAAACTGAGATAGCAGTTTTGTAGCCCGTGTTGGGAAACCCCTATCTGCAAGTTTTCTTGACTGAAAAGACTCTCCAGTCGAATATATTTGAGTTTTTGGCGAAGGAATGCGGCGCTGGCGAAAGAATGTTGTACTGGTTTTAGCCCGGGCAGAGGCTATACCATCAGCCAATCAGCTTGCAGCTGGTGCTAGCAAGCGAACGCCGGCCGCCGGTTGGCACATCTCCAATGCGAGTCTATCTTTACGCGACTACTTTCGAATCTGATTGGCTGAACCATTTTTTACATCCGCGTGACGTCAGGACTCTGACTCAGAGAGTATGCATATAGTTTTGATAAACAATACAAATGTATGGCCTTCTGTCCTGAATCGGCGCGATATAATGCCATTTTTGACAATATAAAAAGAAATTGTATTAAAAAATATAATCAAATCGTGTTGGGTAAAAATTTTCAAAGGTGAACTATTTCCTTTAAAAGGGGTGGATGGGAAGTGAAGCATTGGTGAAAAGGTGAAGTTAGTGTTGTGACTTGTGAAACATTGGTCACCGTTTCGGTTGTCGCTGCGGCTGGAAGTCAGGCGTTGGGAATAAGAATGGGTAAGCACCTATAACCTATACCTACTGAGGAAACAAAACAATTTAAAGCTCTAAGCGGACGTACGTGAAGGGAAGATGAATTAATTATACATACGAATTCAAAGCATAATTTAAAGCATCATAAGGTACAATCAACCGTGTAAAAAAAGACGCTTTCAGCTGTGTTGTTTACCGGGAACGATTTGTTTGTGCTTGCAGAAGCTGCGCAGACGAGTCTTCTGAGGATCTTGGGGGAAGGGAAGTTGAAGTCCGCGGTGCACCACGTCACTCTTTCCTGAGACAAGTTTAGAAGAGCAACGACTTAATTGTCGAGCAAGCAATTGTCCCGATGGGCATAGCGCATTTAGAAGACAGTCGTGCTGATACAGCGCCCACAATAAGAATTGAGGTCAGCGCCTGTACGGCTGTGTCTTGAGCAACGAGTTGTCATTCAATATATCGTGTGTACGTGAAAGGTGAACGTTGGAAATATACTTCCAGATTGAGCGACTGCGTTTTGTCATTTCTCATTGAAACATGGTTGGTAAGGGGTTGGTAGCACTGAGTAGGGTAGGTGGTATGACCGTGGTAAGGGTTACTAGGGTAGGCGGTACAGCTATGGTAACCTGTTAGTAAGCTTAACTAGCCTCCTATGGTAAGGTACTGGTAACATGGGTGGTATGCGTCACCAGGTGGTAACCAACCCCCCTGGTAAAAGTTGGAACTAATGGGTTACCATAGTAACCTAGTCAAATTGTATCTCAGTGTGGGCTGACTCTCATGAGTTAGGATCGATATAAACCAGCACGTGCGCACGCGGGTGCACTGTCGGATCCAAGGTGCGTGGGGGGGGGGGGGGGGTCAAAGCCGGCTATACCCCCCCCCCAACCGCCTGCAATCGGCGCAAACTTGACACATTTCCCGATATAGAAGAAAATCTAAGCAATTTGTACTAAGGAACGTTTGTTTTAAATCAGCTTCAATGCATAAGCAAGCGAAATCTAATTAGTTTTCAGAATTGTGAGACTTTTGGGGATTTGCCCCCCCCCCCAAAAAGAACACCCCTGCCCTCCCCCCGCCAAAAAAAACACCCCTGCCCCTTCCCCCCCCCCAAAAAAAACGTTCTGGATCCTCCAATACGTCGGTGGCCTCCGATTTAGGACCTCCGCCAACTATGGATAGCTGGTGGACCTCTAGTTAAAAGGATTAAAGGGAGTGTGCCTACTGTTTTGGAATGTCAAAAATATTTGTCACACGGTAAGTAGCTATTGGCTTGATTGTTGTATATGATGAAATTCACATCTGGAGCCTCTTTAGTTGAATTTTCACTTATATTTTGTGTATCTATATCTAGCAAACGATCGTCACTATGGTGATGTTATGTAAAACGGCGCACATAAGACAATACAATTACGGTCACATCATGCAAGGTAGAAAGACAAGTTTTGCACAGCATGTTCTTGCCACTGTAAACTTTATTATGTGCAAGTTTCGTAGCTCTAAATTGATATCTTCTTCAGAAAATGGCCCTCGGCCATCATCGAAAAACATAATGGCCGTCCGGTTTCTGTTCGGTTGCTGCTATCAGCGTGCACGAGCTGTTTTGTTGAATTGCTATTGGCCGGCGCTAACAATATGCTAGCAGTTCAATCGATAGTTGCTTTGCTTCTAATAGCGGAAGCTCTGTGGAGTCTACCCGATAACTTTTTGCTCCCAGCAAGTTCCTGGAGTCTTTGGAATATCTCAGCAACTAGGGAGAATCTGGAGAAACGAAGTCATGGGTCAATTCAGAAAATGATGTTCTATATACCAGTGTCAATAACCCCAAATAAGCGATATGAGTAGGCCCACTCCCTTTAAAGGGAAATAATGACCTTTTCCTACAAAAATGGAGTTAGCACTTGAAATCGCCAGACGAGACCAAAATATATTGTAAATTCATCACATTTTGCATGAAAACCTTCCTACCGAAAGATATTTCAAGTTATAGTTGATAAGCGTTCCACACTTTTAACGATCGGTACTTGCAAGTACTTTTGGTCCTCATCAAACTGCGGGCTTTTCCCGTATTGGTTTTGTACGCAATGGAGTGGAAAATATATTGTGCGTTCTGCTTGTTGTTATTATATGTCCGGCGATCTTCTAAAACTAACAGCGATTGGAAAAGTGGCAATAAAATCGGAAGCTCATCGATGCACATTAACGGCGGCATAGTTAGTGGTTGCGACCCTCAATTTTTGAAAATAGATTCATTTGTTTTAAACATTAGGAGTTTGTATAATTTGTCTGTGGCTGTATATAACTCTATGTTTTATATTATCATGAATAATAATAATTTTTCCCAAAAAAACTAACAAACAATAACACAAAACTGGCAATTAAATCGAAAGCTCATCGATGCACATCGACGGCGACCTATTTAGCGTCGGCGATTTGTTTACAAAGTCATTGTCATACTTCTCGGCGCACTTAACCATTGTGGTGAGTTGTTCCTGATTAGTATACCCAAGTCCCGTAGCAGACTTTGTTAATGACGTCACTGGTGCCATTCTTGTGTAGCATTGCAAAATATATCTGATTTTGAGTTGAAAGCTAATTAAAGACTTATTCAAATTATTGTTTTTAAGTTTGAATTTTCTTGTTAATCATTATTAAAGGTTTGTATCACTGTATGTCATAGAAGTTGACACTTCAGAAACTTATGACGTAATAATATTGTATCCAATATGCATTTCCCTCACCTTTTGCTATTGTGGCGCAGTGCCGAGTGCTTTGCGAATACTTGCTTGCGTGGGGTTCAAATCATTCTACCCTTATTTCATTCGCGTTGGTATAGTTTGCATGTTGTTGTTATTCATGACTTATACTGATAGTCAGTCATGCATCACGGATGCTTCACGGATTGCTTCACGGATCAGTTTGATCGGAAACGTCACAGAGCCTCCAAAAATGCCGCACTCGATGTAAACAATGGTAGGGAAGGACGAATTTGTAAATGACCTTCATGAGGCGCGCAAGGTACTTGTTTTGTATTTTTTTTCCAAACTTACAACTTTGAATTTGGGAATAATTGTATTTAATTCTTAAATTTAAATCAAATCATTTTTAAACCATAACGGTAGCCTAAGAAATTGTTGCTAACAAAATCAAAAGGTCATTATTTCCCTTTAAAGGGAGATAATCACGTTTTTATTTTGTTAGCAACAATTTCTTTGGATACCGTTATGGTATTAAAATGATGTGATCTAAATTTAAGAATTAAATAAAATTGTTCCCTAATTCAAAGTTGGAAGTTTGGGAAAATTAATGATCGGTATTTTCCCTCCACTATTGGAAAGCGCAACATTTTTGCAACGCTTTTGCAACAATCTGTTCAACGTGGTTGAATGGGTACTTATAAACAAATCGCCGACACTAAATAGGTTGCTGTCCGGGGCCAATCTAAACTGCCGATTTCAATGCACTTTTTCAAATAATTGTTGATTGTTCATAAAAGTTTGGCACATATTCGCAAAAGATAGAGTGCAGGAAACAGTTTGCATACCTTCATGATAAATAACAATGCGTAGGGAGGCTAATTTACTGAATTCGTTACCGAGTACTTGCTGAGTACCGACCAATGTAAGCGTGGATCGCTTATCGGTATGAAACAGCCAATATCTTTCGGTAGGAAGGTTTATATGAAAAATGTGATGAATTTGCATCATATTTTGGCCTCGTCTATCGATTTCAGGTGCAAACTCCATTTTTGTGGAAAAAGGTGATTATCTCCCTTTAAAGGAAGGTTTGATCATGTTGTGTTATGGTTCATCTGAGTGGAGGTGATTTGGAGAAGCTCCATCAATAAAATCACACCTTCCTGAGGATTTTGATATTGTGTGTTATGGTAACTCAGGACCCGTTTGAAGATGCGTCATACATTCAAACTTCCAATGCGAAAAAATATAATAGTCAAAACTATCAATGCAAAAACTTGCTTGCGACAAAACTTCTAAAGCGAACACTTCCAAGCGACAATACTTCCAGCAGTCAAAACTTCTAAGTTCTAATGATAGAACTTCCAAGCGTCAGACTTATAATGCCGTAAACCAGGGTTGCTTTGCCTCGCGGGGTAACTTTGCCAATTCTTGGGGGAAAACTGTTACGGTCATCTGCTTCAAAATTGTACAAAGCTAGTGCCAATTTTAACTTAATATTTTGACATATGTTTTATCTTCTAGAAGGAACAACATTCTTAGGTCAAGTCCCAGTGTATTGAATAAATCATCCTTTAGTTAGCGGGATGAAAAACACATTTTGGGGGGCCAAACTTTTGATCAACTGAATATGATGGATACCAGCTGTAAATGTCAAGGTAGGCCATTCTGGCCAAAAACAGGGTCTCAAGGCCTCTCATTGGTCGATGGTCGTGACGTCAACGGTACATGACTTGTGCTAGCCGGCATGATCAGCGTGCAAAATCATATTGGGATCCCCCCCCCCTAACTCGAAAACTGAAAAAGCTAGCAAGACGCAGAAAACAGTGTTCGAAAGTTATATATAAATAATGACCTTTTGATTTTGTTAGCAACAATTTCTTTGGCTACCGTTATGGTATTAAAATGATGTGATATAAATTTAAGAATTAAATACAATTATTGCCTAATTCAAAGTTGGAAGTTTGGGAAAATTAATGATAGTTTTTTCCCTCCACTATTGGAAAGCGACACAATACACTTTTGTATCAATCTGTTCAACGTTGTTGAATGGGCACTTATAAACAAATCGCCGACACTAAACAGGTCACCGTCCGGGGCCAAACTAAACTGCCGATTTCAATGCACTTTTGCAAATGCTTGTTGATTGTTTATAGAAGTTTGGCACATATTCGCAAAAGATAGAGTGCAGGAAACATATTGCATACCTTCATGCTAAATAACAATGCGTAGGGAGGCTAATTTACTGAATTCGTTACCGAGTACTTGCTGAGTACCGACCGAAGTGTGGAACGCTTATCAAGAATAACTTGAAATATCTCTCGGAAGCAATTTGTATATGCAAAATGCGATTAATTTACATCATATTTTGGCCTCGTCTGTCGATGTCAAATGCTAACTCCATTTGTGAGGGAAAAGGTCATTAATTCCCCTTTAACTTTTCCCAAAAACAACGATTCAACGTTAACCAAATTAACCAGTTAACGGGCTAATATTAACGGCACAAGTTACACAAGTTACAAAAATAAAAATAACAATTCCAAACTAGCTGTCCCGAATTAACATACCGTTTGTTACATGTCAAGATAATCTACCGGATCGCCGGGTTTCTGGACGAGAACACTGTCGCCATCATAAGCAGTACGTGGCAAGAGCAAGAGGGCTGGTGCAATTTCCCACCACGTAATGCGACAACTCTCGCTCATAGACACGTGCTTCTAGCAGATGACTGGAAGAGCTACCGTGCCCGCATTCCCTGTGAATAAAAACTTTCGCGCCGCTCCGCGGCGCAATTGAAATGCAAATGATATTATATGTGGGTTAAAAAATCATGCCATTTCTCGACACATTCTTTGCCGACATCTATTGCGCAGAAAAAGCGAACCATCCGGTGTCTAGATTGGCTTAGATTGCGAACCACCCGGGGATCGAGAAATGAAGACGAAAATATTCCAAGGCTGACTTTAAAACAAGTCGACTATCATTACCAGTTGGCTAAAGAGACGACGCTGTCGGCTTAGAGGCCCTATTCAAATACACATGGGCCTTATTTTGTACAGATGTCAAAATCAAACTCGAATATCTTTTTGATTAGATCATTGTGGCTGTTTTAACTGCTACCATACTTAATTGCAATGCCAAGCCATCAAAATGGCTACCTCAACTCAAAGCTAATGTTAAGGTGGGATAGTCCCTTTAAGTTCAAAAGATGGAATAAATATACACTTATATGCAGTTTCCTGTTTATTTTATTACAGTGCTACCAATGGTTTACTCTTTTACTGTCTTATATTACAGCGCTTTTAACATAAGTTTACATCAATTTCCTACGTTAGGGTACGCATTAGTTTCCAGGCTTCGCCTTGCTGCCGTGATTAATGATATAATTCATACCTACGAGTCTCAGACTACCACCAACCTACTACTAAATGTATACCTACAGACTCCATGACTCCCGTCTTGAGTGAACTATTTGGAAATGTTCGCTTCAGAATTAAGACTCCTAAAATACACTGTAAGGCGGGGGACTTCCAGACATGGGCAAGTCGTGCGCAAGGGGTTTGTGGGTAAGTTGGTGGTAACTCGTGGGCAAGTTGGTGGGTAACTTTACCCGGAGATTTCCACCAGTGGATACATAGTTTGTTGGCTAATTTGCTGAACGAACTTACACACCAGCACACCCATGTGTTAAGTTTGTGGGTAACTTTTCCTTGATATTATTTTGGCTTTAAAATGATTCGAGGAATCTATTTGTTCGATATTTCAACCTATATGAATAGGACAATTGTCCAGTGCTCCAGTGATTAAATTTTCAGCCGGTTTGATCGAACCATTTGGTCGCATAAATCGCATGAAACACGGGTACGTAAAGCGCGCCGCGCCGCCACCCTGGCCCCTTAGATACCAGTCGGGCTCTGTGTGACAGAGAATATTGTATTTCAGCGCCTGTGGGTCATAGATAAGATGTTTAATTTGGAGTATGCGGACGGATATTGCTTCTTGTGCTATACCATTAATTTTACTGCCGATTATTCAAAATAAGTGATAATAGGACCTAAACAAACGTGCATGCAAAGCATTCACCGGGTTACCGGTCACCAGAGGGGCAGGTCACCAGAGGTGACGGGGCGACCGGTCACCAGAGGTCTATTTTTTCGGTAACTTGGTAGCGAGCGTTGGCGACAGATTTGTGTAAGTGAAGCGACAAATATTGTGCTTTGGGGAAGTTTATGCCGTTGTCGGAGGATCAGAACCTGGCCGAACCGAGCAAGAGAATGGACCTTGTTCGTTACACTTGGTTGTGCGTCCCATTCTTTGTGAGCAAAAACAAAACGGGAAAGTTTTCAGAATACAAAAATGATGACTGGGCGAAATTTTACATTTTTGTTTACATTTTTACATTTACATTGTGTACATTTTAAACGTGAGGCAAACGGTCCCAAGCACAAGAAAATTAATTATCACGCAACACAAAATATGCTTCATGGATTTCAGCCACAATACAACACATAAGGTATGCTTGCAAGCAAAAATATCAACGAGTGGTTTTCTGGATCGTACAGACTTAATGACATAATCATTAATAGCAGCCATGTTGCTTTGGGGCGATCGGGTTTTCCCTGCCGGTTCTGGTTGTCGTGTTTTATTTGGTTCTCCAATATATATTCCGGTTTTGTAATATATTTAAGAAGAAAAAAATGTGATGATTTTTATTTCCACAATTGTTTATTCTCAAATATATTGAAAACCCGGAAGATATATTGGAGAACCAAGTATGGACGATACCTAAACCGAATTTCAAAGCAATATCTATATTTTGACTGACTTATGTCGTGTTTTACGCTAGCCGGTGGCAATTAGAATGAGGGAAACCGCGCGACAGGCCAGCCCGGTAGCGGGCCCATTGACTTACGTTATTAGCGAGTGGTAGCAAGCTTGTAGCGAAGGTGAGTGTCGCAGTGAGTGTCGCATGCAATCTTTTTCGAAAATGACTCGCGTATTTATCAACCGATTGCAATGAAACTTTCAGTACCGTACTTTTGAGCAATTTGACACATACTCTCAACTTTGGTTAAGTTCTATCCCCCATGATCCGTGACCTATGACCTGTTTATCAAGGTCATGCCAGGCGCAGCTGGCGTCCTTTAGTATCGGTGCTTGTAACTTGTGCAGTTTCCGAGTGTTAGCTACTCAGGAGCATATGCACAGGTGTCAACAGGTGACATTTATGGTTTCCACTGAGATTGTGACCTCAGTTGACCTTTTCAGAGGCTAACCGAGGTCACTGACTTCCGATGACCTGATACGTCTTTTTTGCCCTACGGCAGTTCTAGGACATTTTGTGACGCTGATTTCACATTTGGCATCCATTTTACATTGTTATATGTTCCACTGGGGTCATGCATTTTCACAGTTCAACCGAGGCCACTGACCTCCGATAACCTGAAATTACCTTTTTGGAATCTGGTAGTTTCTAGGACATTTTGTGATGCTGATTTCAAATTTGGCATCCATTGTGCTTCGCTCGGCTTCGCTCGTGAAACGCCCATCCAGGCGTCTAACTGGAAGTATTTTGCTTGTTAAGTGGTGACAATCCTTACCGGGCAGTTTTCATCGTGCGACAGAAATTGCCCTAGATTCGTCGTGTGCGACAAATTTCGCCATTTATAGACCTCTGCCAGTCACTACCAGTTAACCCGCGAGTCGCTGGTGTTATTTGACCCCCAACCCCCAACCCTTGGTTTTTCGGTGATATCACACAAACGTGCAGGTAACGACAGCGACGTTAAACATTCGGTACCTTCAAATGAATATATAGGCCATATGTGGGTAAAATTTAGTGTAAATGTCATGTGAAGTCAGGTCACAATGACCTCACAAAGCCAATTATAGTGTAAGGATTTAACCCCCGGAGCTGAACAAGAGGAAACATTTAATAACACCATTTTAATAATTACACTGTAATAACTCAGGGTCACAAGGAAGTCATTTGCCCCTGACTTGACTTGACCTGACATGACCTGACCTTCACCTTATGCGACGTTACAAGGGGAATAGGCCATCGTGGGAATCAACTATCATTTGTACGGCCGTGTAAAATAACCGTTAGCGAATACAATGGTCCCACATTCGAACGGCCGTGATCAGCGAATAAAAGTGTCCTATTTTCGACTTACTTGGTGATGCTTTAACACGCGCCCCGAAAGTGATAGTGATGTTCCGTTCCGCGGCATGCAAAAAGGCATGATCCCGATCATAAGGTCATGAACAGGTCATGTTAGGTCAGCCGTCAGGTCAAAATAAAATAGGTACTGCATCAAGTGCTTTAAAATAGTACCATTTTATTCGCTGGCTCACTGGCGTTCGAATGATACTCATATTGGCCCTTTGCCTTGCAAGCATCCGGTTGGGGGAAGGTCAGGTCATGTCGTCACTGTGACCTGACCGGACATGAAAATAACACCAAATTTTAATTAGATGTGCTCCATGTGTTCGATTAAATGTACTCGAAGTTTCAAGTCATTATTCCTACGTGTTCCGATTAAATTCGGGGGGGGGGGGTAAGATCATGGTGATCATTTTTTAAATGGTGATAATTTGTTAACCCTGGGCATAATTCCTGCTTTCCGGTGCCAATGAGACTTCGGGGGCGACCGTGATAAAACACGCGCTGAGCCGAGGCATGGCATACCATGAGCCAATCGTCGCAAAATGAGCATGTCAACATAGGCGTAACCACCTTCCGAAAGTAGGTGGGGACGGAGGCACTTTGAAGTCGATTACTTCCATGCAACGCCCATAGGCGTAATGTTAAAATCCGAAAATGTTACTGGGGACTGATCCCCAGTGACCCCAGTGGTGGTTACGCGCCTGCTGATGTCAATGCATAGTTTTGTGATTGTCAGAAGTAGAGTGTGCCCTTTGCCAATAGTCTGGGCTTCGTTGCACTCTTTGAGGGCGCCATTTCTGTACACTGGCGGCCGCAGCCGGCTGGTAAAGGGGGGGGGGGGGGGCAACATGGCCAATGACCAATTTTTTACCATTTTGTTTTGTTTGGGGGAGGGGGGGGGGGCGGAAAATCTAGTGAGAGACGTATTTACAAAAAGTTGTTGGGTGGGGGTGGGTGGGGGGAGGGGGTAGCGGGCCGTCAGCCGTCAGCGAGATGTTGTTGACCGGGGGGAGGGGGGGGGGGGGGGGGGGGGTCAGCAGACTCGCATTTCATCTAGTGTAAATTGGTTTGCTCAGGGGGGGGGGGGGGCTCCGCCTTGGTTACGTCCCTGTACTGAACGATATTTTATATCAAACTTGCTTCCACTTCACATCACAGCTGTTGTAATCAAGCGAAATCAATCCATTCTTATCTCCAACAGACGACCGAGACGACCACACCTTTGACATCATAGAGGTGGTGGTGTCCGATTCAGAAAACCAGTGACTGCGTCAAATTACCATATTGAAATGGTAGCGCATCGATTGCTTCCTTCTGATTTTTGTCTTCGAAACAACGGATTTTTGCACTAGAGGGATGCAGCGTAATTCAATCACACAGTGAATACCACAGGTCGCACTGATCAGGGGCATCGCCGATAATTTTTGAGTGGGGGGGGGGGCTGAAATGACGAAAAAAATGTTCCCCAGTTTGTATGCGTGTATTTAAGCCTTTGCAGCATGTTTAATGTTGATTTGATGTCATAGTAGGTTATTGAGCGCCGCGATGCTCCGCGAAATTTGCCAGCAGTGACCCCTTCGGCTAATGACGGCGCTCCTCTGGCCAGTCACAACGCCCCTTCGGCTAGTGACGGCGCCCATATGGCCAGTGATGGCACTCCTCCGGCCAGTGACGGCACTTTTGCGGCCAGTGACGACGCCCCTTCGGCCAGTAACAGCGCCCCTCGGCCAGTGACGGCGCCAAAAAAAAGACAAGCCGCCGTCACTGGCCGGAAGGGTGCCGTCATTGGCTGGAGGGGCGCAGTCACTGGCTGGAGGGGCGCAGTCACTGGCCGAAGGGGCGTCGTCACTGGCCGCAGAGGTGCCGTCACAGGCTGCAAGAGTGCCGTCACTGGCCGGAGGAGTGACATCACTGGCCAGATGGGCACCGTCACTAGCCGAAGGGGCACTGTCACTGGCCATAGGGGCACCGTCATTAGCCGGAGAGGTGCCGTCACTGGCCAGATGGGCCAGTGATGGTACCCCTCCGGCTAATCAAACTTGCATTGCCGCCGCCCCCTCCTGTATCCGCCCCTGCTTTAAGTAACTTATGTTGTTGCACTTTAAGTAACTTATGAATGTATGCTAAGCAAGCCGACATCTGCCGAGTTGCTTTCCGTGCCGAGATGCCGACGTCGGCGTGTTTACTGGGTTAGCTTGCACCAGTTCAAGCTCAACAAATAATGTTGTGAGATGTATCTCATATTTTCTTCCTCTATGGAAATGTATAACACTGCTGCTGGCCAGGGGGGAATTCAACCATTCAACCATTGAGCCATTATTGAAAGCCAAAGGTATGAGCTGAAATTGAACTGTGGGATGAGACCTCCCCTCACATTCATGACAGTTGTCAATAATTACTGACAAACTGATCCCCACCAAATTATGGACTGCTGCCTACAAATGCGATACTTACCTTCCAATGTCTGGGCAAGTGGTTAGGTTATTTGCGAAACGTCTCCGTTCACCGCCAATCGTGTTTGCGAGCAGCTTAAAGGAAATAGTTCACCTTCAACATTAGTTTTAAACTGAGATAGCAGTTTTGTAGCCCGTGTTGGGAAACCCCTATCTGCAAGTTCTCTTGACGGAAAACAAAACTCTCCAGCCGAATATATTTGAGTTTTTGGCGAAGGAATGCGGTGCTGGCGAAAGAATGTTGTACTGGTTCTAGCCCGGGCAGAGGCTATACCATCAGCCAATCAGCTTGCAGCTAGTGCTGGCAAGCGAATCGCCGGCCGCCGGTTGGCACATCTCCAATGCGAGTCTATCTTTACGCGACTACTTTCGAATCTGATTGGCTGAACCATTTTTTACATTCGCGTGACGTCAGGACTTGGGTGAAACTTAGAGAGTATGCATATAGTTTTGATAACAAAATAAAAATTGACCGCCTTCTGTCCTGAATCGGCGCGATATAAGGCCATTTTTGACAATATAAAAAGAAATTGTATTAAATATATTCAAATCATGTTGGGTAAAATTTTCCAAGGTGAACTATTTCCTTTAAAGGGATTATACGGGTTTTTCTCAGAATAATTGAGTTACATAGTAAAACGTACTTATAAAGGTGGTAGAAGTCCCACGGTAGCCACATTTTTCTGGAAATGACCTCTTCTGCACGTAAAGGCATTCCAAAGTGCGCGGTGATGCCACCGCGTATTTTCTGCAGGACCGGCTGAGGCAGAGCCAGTCATCTCTTTTATGATAATAAAATCCCCTCACTTATGGCATATTTCCGGTAAAATAAGCAATATGTGAAAGAAAATAAACTTGTTTTGTTCCAACGACAGCAGCAGTTACCTAGTTTTCCCATAAAATTCTATATTTGTCATGAATTTTCATGCCAAAAAAATTAATACGCCACCACCAAATTCTCAACGCTAAAGGCCAGAGATAAGAAAACCACAAAAACACAAAACCTCAACGAACAGTGTGTAGTAATACAAAGTCCCGTCAGTTTTAAATTGCATAATAATTTTGTAACCCAGTATATACCAACCCAGTATGTAACCCAGTATGTAACCCAGTTATACTTGCAGATAATTCAAAACTCTAAAATTGATCTTAAGATAAAAGTGGTGGACAGTCGATCAAGTCAGCCGATCAAGTACTCGTTATCTGATACTAGTCTCGAAAAACGCCCAAATTTTAACGCTGATAATTGCTGAAATAATGGGCTAATTGGGCATTAAGGTCCCTGTTATATGTCTTAAACGTGTTTAAAGCTCATACAACTGCAAAAGAGTGCATTTACTTTCAGGACAGAAACCCGTATAATCCCTTTAAAGGGAATGTTTCACCCAAGGCCGGCGCCACCTTCCGAAAGTTGGGGGGACGGAGGCAATTTGCAGTCGATTCTTTCCATGCAACGCCCATAGGCGTAATGCTAAATCCGAAAATGTGTGGGTTTTTTTTTTGGGGGGGGGGGGGGGGGGGGGGAGGGGAGACGCGTCCCCTCCCCCCCCCCCGCATCAGCTGCCCATGGTTTCACCTTTGTATTGGTTTTGAACTGAGATAGCCATTATCTTTGGCCGTTCTTGAAATGTCGAAAATAAAAGTTCCTTTTCATAAATAAAAAGTTCATTTTCCCCAAAACTTAGCCGTTTTTAAGCAATTTAATTTACCATTTGCAAAATGGGGTCTAGGCTAGTGGTGCCGCCGCTGATTGGCTGACAGCCACTTTGTCAGCCAATCCCACTTTGTCAGCCAATCAGCGGCAGTCTGTAGCTCAATAATGACGTCATCATCCCACATTTAAAACCTTAATTTGTATAATGTTAAGTGACTTTTCGAGGTAAAAAATGTCACCATCGTTTTCAGCAGCACTTACTTCATTTTTTCGACTACAGCCAGCGTTTATTTGACAACTTTCAGAAAGATTAAACATTTCCTTTAACCCTATGCCTTGCGGGGGCAGATTCTGCCCCCCCCCCCCCGGTGGTTTTTCACTTGCTGCTTCTAAACCGTTAGGCCTAGCGTCTGGAAACTTTGTGACTTTTCCCAAAATAGAATGGCGCGTATTGTGTCAAAATTAAACAAAAATCAGTTCAGCAGAGGCGGTGTCAGGCTCCTGTTTTGGGGAGGGTGTTACGAATGCGGTTTTGCGGCGCATACTTCCTTCGTGGTTTGCAGTGCAATAAATGCGTCAGAAACAATTTCAATGCAATATGCATCATACATACTGGGATTGTATATATTGTTGGGCAGAGGCGCACTCAGGTACACAAAAATGGGAGGCGATACCCTCCCTCAAATTAGGTCCAACTTCAAATTAGTAACATGATAAAAGCGTTACGCGCATGGTGCCCCCCCCCCCCCTCCACGTTGTTTTTCTGGATCTGCCTATGCGCAATATATTGAATTTAAAAAATACAGCATATAATGCCCACATGTGACGTTCATGTCGTCCCAAACAAACACTAACAGCACATATTTTTATTAGGAAATCCCCCCATTTTACATCCCATGAATACGCCTATGATTTTTGTTTGGGGGTTGTCTTTTGATATATTGAAGACCATTACATTTGAAGCTCAAAAACGTGTAGGGCATGCAAATCGGTCCAACCACATGGCTGCAATGATCTTTAAAAAAAACACCCAAAATGTTCGTATTTTTTGCCGCCTGGCCCCCCATTTTTGAACAAAAAAGAAATTTCGGGGTCCAAAAAGAGATCTGGTTATTACGAAATGAATGACGTTTTTCCCATCGAAATCGACCGAGCGGTTCTCGAGATCTCGGGGAGGGAGGGGGGGGGGGGGGGAATCTGCCCCATCCCCCGCAGGTTAAAGGGACACTCCCACCTTAAAGGGAATAGTTCACCTTTAACATGGGGTTTTGGACTGAGATAGCAGATTTGTAGAGCAGATCTAAAAATGGTTTGTGGTGAAAGAATTACATCTCTACGTTAAGTAATTTCGACACAGGACTAGTGGGCCCGATTTCATTCCCGCTGTTCCGGGCCACGATCGGGGAATGAACGCTCGCCGCCGCGCCGCCGGAGGCAGGTACACTCTCTGGCACGTAGTCTCTGGTCACGACGCCTCGTTAATATCCGCTCAGCCGCCCGGGCGGCGCGGCGGCCCCTTGTCAGAGACTGTACTTGGCGTCAGGCGGAGCGGGGCGGAACCAGAACGCCAGCTGCTATCGTACGATTTCTCGTGAAATAGAAAGAGAAACTTACTTCTTTCTCCACATATATCCATCAGTTGTCCAAACCAAAGTCATATTCATAGTCTTGAGCTCAAGATGCACCTAATGGTTAAACTTCAAGACAACTTTCAAGGTGACCTATTCCCTTTAACATTAGTTTTGAGTTGAGATAGCCATGTTGTTGGATTTGCATTGAAATTAAGTAGGGTAGCAGTTAAAACAACCACATAGGTCTAATCAAAAAGAAATTCGAGCTTGATCTTGACAATTGTAACGAATAAACCCCACGTGTATTTGAATAGGGGTCTAAAGCCGATGACGTCACCTCTCTTTACCAAATGGTGATGATAGTTGACTTGTTTTTATTTGCGTGTTTCAAATGGTTTGGTAATTGGTTTGTTTTGTATTCAAAGCGCCAGAATTGTCTCGAAATAATTGTGCCATATTTTGGCAGCGTAAAGGATTTCTGTATAGCGCTCTAGAGCCCAATATGACGTCATCAACCCAAATATTAAAACTTAACTTTTTATGAAATTGAGCACTGTTTGCGAGAAACAAATGTCATAATCGTGTTTGGTAGCAATTACTTCATATTTTGCACGACAAGCGGCGTACATTTGACAACTTTTGAGAAGGTGGGAGTGTCCCTTTAACGTAATGTTGTCCGCCCGCAGGGAATAGGGTTAAATGGCGCCATGCATCCATAAATCAACTCAGCTCCATTCCATTCTCCTCATAAGTCACCATCCAGTATTATGTCATAGGGTGCCATCATTGACGAATATTTTTTTCACGTAAATCATAAACATTCCATTGGCTATGGTGGCACCCAATAACATTCTAGAACTATAGATCTTATCTATAGTTAGATCGTATATAGTTATAGATCTTAACTATAGATCTTAACTATAGATCTGAACTATATATCTTAACTATATATCTTAACTATATATCTTAACCATAGATCTTAACTATATATCTTAACTATAGATCTTAACTATAGATCTTAACTATATATCTTAACCATAGATCTTAACTATAGATCTTAACTATATATCTTAACTATGTATCTTAACTATATATCTTAACTATATATCTTAACTATAGATCTTAACTATAGATCTTAACTATAGATCTTAACTATAGATCTTAACTATAGATCAATAACATTCTAGAACCATAGATCTTAAGCAGTCGTAGCCTCTGTAATCCCCTATTATATCAATCCAGAACTGTATTATGCGCACAAGACAAGCAATGCGGAATATTTCAAATGAACGACATATGCGGTTTCCAGCGATGGCTGTTCTGCATTCTGCGAGTCGTTTCACTCCGGTATCATCAATACTAAAGCTCGGTATTTTGTATAACCTTGCAACATCGTCGTCAGCACTTCAACTGCGTTATCTCTCGCTCTGCCGTGGTGGCGTGACGAAGGATGAACTAGGACCGATTCCGGTCCCGACCCGTCACCAAGGGCGGATCCAGTCGGCGTTTTTTTTTTGGGGGGGACCGTTTTTAGCGGACCTTACCTACCCCCAATTATTTCGAATTTCTTCCCGGATTTGGGCCACTTTATTTTGCAACCGCACGATTTCTAATGTTTTTGTTCTCTTCTTTTTAGCTTTTCGACCTTTTTAATATCGAAAAAGAAAAGAGATGTCAGCTTGCAGTTTTTATTGTTCCGACATTGCCTTACACTGAACAAAACTATGTCAATTGTCAGCTGTACTCAGGGGCGTCGCGAGTGTGTGTTTGTGTGTGTGTGTGTGTGTGTGTGTGTGCGTGTGTGTGTGTGGGGGGAGGGTCGGCTGAAATGACGAAAAATGTACCCCATTTCTTATGCGTGTATTTAAGCCTTTGCAGCATGTTTAGTGTGCATTTTCATGTTATAGTAGGTAGGTACTTGTTATTTAGCGCCGCGAAGCAACGCGACATTGTTACGGGTTTGCCTGATAAAACCCAGAAATATAGGTGGTGGGCCTTGTAGAGAATAAGAAGTTAAACATGCTATTCATTCAATTCACCGTTACAACGAACCGAAGACGATGGCGATGGCTTCGTTATGACGATGGCCACCGATGTGACGCCGCGAAGCGGTGTGAAAATTTTAATTTTAGGTCGTGGAAAACGACATTTTAATATTGGAATCAGACCGTGAGTGGAGCCAAGCCTCAGGTAACCTCCGGTCCTGGTTGCACATTCCGGTGTGATGCAAAATATTGAAATGAAGGTAGTTTTTTTTTCGTATACATATTCTTTGGATAGTAAATCACGATGACCGGTGGCACTGGTGGTCAGCGCTCAATAGCACATAAGATAATAATAACTGTATACATATGTACCGAACTGTAACAAACAACTGGTAACAGTGCAAATGGTTTGAAAGCAGAAAAAGACAGCACGACTTTTCCGCACATAAATGGTCCCTGTGGATCTGGAGGAGCCTGGGGTGAGATGGCCTGGGGAGATGGTCCTGGCCTAGTCCCACTATTAGCTCTTCGGTCCAGCAAGTTGGGCACCTCTAGAGCAGCTTCCGGATGCCGATGTCCGCGTCTTTGCGATCGCGTCGCCTTTTTTCCGAAACTCGGGTAGACTAGCTAAACATGTAGCCCGCTTGAAAGTTAATATTTTATTAAGGGAATGGGCCCTGGGGCTAGCAATTAGGTTCCGCCAAGGAGAGACTCTGCCAGACGCTGAATGAATTCATTTTCCCATTTTCCAAATTTGTATAAGCAGTTGCGTATTTTGTCATGCCGCGAAGCGGCGCGAAATTTTCAAGTTTTTACTGTGGATAGCTGGATTTGACTGCCGCAAAGGCAATTTTTACAACTGTACGTCCGACCGTTGGGGTGGGGGGGGGGGGAGGGGAAATCATAGTTGCAGAACCTTTGGGGGGGGGGGCATGGCTCTTTTGCCCCCTCCCTGGATCCGCCACTGCCCGTCACGATAATGTCGCCAGTCCCAACGTCATACCACGCAGGACGACGTGCACGACGCGTGGCCTCCTGTCTTGAACACGCCTGTAAAGCCGAGCCCACACAGGCTCGGGTCCGATTGGCTCGTCACTCCCGTCGAAGGCGATTCGCCGGGAGTGTTCATATCACCAGCGAGCAAATATATGTCGTCTTGGCGACTGAGCTTGGGATTCAGCTGAATCTTAACAGTTTCTCCTGCGGTGTTTGTTGCCATGTGACGTCGTCTGGTTCTGATCGTCCGATTCAGCTTGTAGTGCCAGCTGTGCTCCCCCAGACAGCCCCTGGACGCGCCCCTGGGCCGGCGGCGGCGGCGGCAGCCGAGTTGATTGTGGGCCGGCTTGACAGGCGGAGGGTCGTAATAGCCTTTCACTCGTAGTCGTCCAGCGGTCGTCGGTGCAGTGTCGCCTCCCTGGCTCCGGAGCTCCGGTGTGTACCGCGTGGTAACTATCAATCGTAGTCGTCCAGCGGTCGTCGGTGCAGTGTCGCCTCCCCGGCTCCGGAGATCCGGTGTGTACCGCGTGGTAACTATCAATCGTAGTCGTCCAGCGGTCGTCGGTGCAGTGTCGCCTCCCTGGCTCCGGAGATCCGGTGTGTACCGCGTGGTAACTTTCACTCGTAGTCGTCCAGCGGTCGTCGGTGCAGTGTCGCCTCCCCGGCTCCGGAGATCCGGTGTGTACCGCGTGGTAACTTTCACTCGTAGTCGTCCAGCGGTCGTCGGTGCAGTGTCGCCTCCCTGGCTCCGGAGATCCGGTGTGTACCGCGTGGTAACTTTCACTCGTAGTCGTCCAGCGGTCGTCGGTGCAGTGTCGCCTCCCTGGCTCCGGAGATCCGGTGCGTGCCGCGTGGTAACGTCGCAGGTCAGAGGTCTTCGTAGACGTCTCCTGGTGTGTATTTACAAGTCAGTAGTCAGTCCAAGGGCGTAGCTACTACCGCAAATACCGCAAATGCGGCATCCCCGGATCGTGATGCCCCACTTATAGAATTTAAAGTCCCTTATGGAACACGGTGCCCCCAAACTAGTGTCGTGCTACCCAGTTAAAGGAAATAGTTCACCTTCAACATGGGGTTTTTAACTGAAATAGCAGTTTTGTAGCCCGTGTTGAGAAATCCCTATCTGCAACCGTTCTTGTCTGAAAAGACTCTCCAGCCGAAGATATTTGACTTTTTGGCGAAGAAATGCGGCGCATATATAATATACCGTACCATCTGAAAGTGCCAGCACTGCACGGAGCATGCGCAGACCAATAACGCACGCCATAAACTTAATAATTTACGACCTTCTGTCCTGAATTGGCGCAATGTAGGACCATTTTTGAAAAGAAAAAAAGAAACTGTATTAAAAAATATAATAAAATCATGTTCTGATACATTTTCCGAAGGTGAACTATTTCCTTTAATCGTGAGAGGCGTGATTCCCTGGTGAGGGATGTGATGGTCCTTAGTGGGATGCTCCTTGTGGAAGATATGATGCCGTAGTGGAAGATGGGATCTCCCTTGTTGAAGATGTGATGTCCTACTGAAAGCTGTGATGCCCCTAGTGGAAGATGTGATGCCCTAGTGAAAGGATGTGATGTCAATACTGGAAAATGTGATGCCCCTAGTTGAACACGTTACGGCCCTATTGGAAACTGTGATCCCCTACTAGAAGATGTGATGCCTTTAGTGGAAGATGTGATGCCCCTCGTGGAAGATGGCATGCCTCTACTGGAAGCTGTGATGCCCCTACTGGA
>JAXIVJ010004253.1:0-7500 GCA_036785665.1 Chirona hameri | reverse complement strand
GCGGCATTTTTGGAGGCTCTGTGACGTTTCCGATCAAACTGAGCGCTGCTCGGACACACGCTAGTAGCGCTAGTAGCGCTTTCGTTCTCCATGGCAACCAGGCGTCAGCCAATCAAAAGCCAGAAAGGGAAACGTTCTGGCTTTTCATTGGCTCACGCCTGGTTGCCATGGAGAACGAAAGCGCTACTAGCGCTACTAGCGTGCGTTCGAGCAGCGCTCTGATCCGTGAAGCAATCCGTGAAGCATCCGTGATGCATGACTGACTATCAGTATAAGTCATGAATAACAACAACATGCAAACTATACCAACTCGAATAAAATAAGGGCGGAATGAATAGAACCCCAGGCAAGCTAGTATTCGCAAAGCACTCGGCACTGCGCCACAATAGCAAAAGGTGAGGGAAATGCATATTGGATACAATATTATTACGTCACAAGTTTCTGAAGTGTCAACTACTATGAAATACAGTGATAAAATACCTTTAATAATGATTAACAAGAAAATTCAAACTTAAAAGCAATAATTTGAATAAGTCTTTAATTAGCTTTCAACTCAAAATCAGATATATTTTGCAATGCTACACAAGAATGGCACCAGTGACGTCATTAACAAAGCCTGCTACGGAACTTGGGTATACTAATCAGGAACAACTCGCCACAATGGTTAAGTGCGCCGAGAAGCATGACAATAACTTTGTAAACAAATCGCCGACGCTAAATAGGTCGCCGTCGATGTGCATCGATGAGCTTCCGATTTAATTGCCAGTTTTGTGTTATTGTTTGCTAGTTTTTTTGGGAAAATTCTTATTTTTCATGATAATATAAAGCAGTGTTATATACAGCCACAGACAAATTATACAATACTCTTAATGTTGAAAACCAATGAATCGATTTTCAAAAATTGAGGGTCGCAACTACACTATGCCGCCGTTGATGTGCATCGATGAGCTTCCGATTTTATTGCCACTTTTTCCAATCGCTGTTAGTTTTAGAAGATCGCCGGGCATATAATCACAACAAGCAGAACGCACAATATATTTTCCACTCCATTGCGTAACAAAAACAATACGGGAAAAGCCCGCAGTTTGATGAGGACCAAAAGTACTTTCAAGTACCGGTCGTTAAAAGTGTGGAACGCTTATCAACTTTAACTTGAAATATCTTCCGGTAGGAAAGTTTTCATGCAAAATGTGATGAATTTACAATATATTTTGGTCTCGTCTGGCGATTTCAAGTGCTAACTCCATTTTTGTGGAAAAGGTCATTATTTCCCTTTAAAGTTAATTATTTTCTTACGATATGTGTCGTTTGAATTCAGAGTGATGGCGCAGCGTTTGCTGACAGCACACTCCACGGCCCAATGCTGAAGTGGCATCCGAGGTAATGTTTACCAGCTCAGCACACTCGACTCTAACCATACAAAGTCAATGTTCTGTGTGTCCGCGGTATTCATAGGGGCTGTTCCAGCGCCCTCACCCGGATTAGTCATTAGGTTGAGGTTGTTAGGCTACGCTGGGTATCAGCACACAGAGGGCTTCGTCCACCACCTGACGTTCTCTGCTGATGAGCTGTAGTGAACCAGTGGTAACCCCTGTGGACCTCTGTTTCAGCTCACCATGCTGGACATCAGCACGCAGAGGGCCTCGGGCCTGGTGCTGCAGGCGGGCTGTGATGGACCTGTACTTGTGGACCTGGACCTGGACCTGTACCTGTACTTGTGTACCATGTGGACCTCTGTTTCAGCTCACCATGCTGGGAATCAGCACACAGAGGGCCTCGGGCCTGGTGCTGCAGGCGGGCTGTGATGAACCTGTACTAACCCATGTGGGCTGATGTTTCAGATAACCACGCTGGGTATCAGCACCCAGAGAGCTTCGTTCACTACCTGGAGTCGCGACACGGGCCAGTGCTACCACAACGTCGTCTGCTGGAGCGACCGACGCGCTAACAGCCTCGTCAAGTCCTGGAACGCGTGAGTAGTACACATGGATGAGTGGGTTATGTTTGCGGATTGCGGATTATTTTTGTGGATTTCAAGTCCATGGATGTGAAGTGTGAAGGATGATATGCTGTCAGTCTTGAGTGTCTGAAATTATTACGAGCGAGCGCGAAGCGCTCGTTCGTCCTTCCGTGGTATATGGGAAAAATATTAATATGAGCGGCCCGGCCCGGCCCGGCCCGGCCCGGCCCGGCCCGGCCCGGCCCGGCCCGACCCGACCCGGCCCGACCCGACCCGTGGCGACGCTTTTGATAAGCTTATATCTCTGCAATCACACGTCCGATTGACAAGCGGGCTTATTTGCTTAGCAGCCCCATCCAACTTACCCTGTTTGAGACCGGAGCTCACTCATGTGGGTGACTACCACTGCGCGTGGCACGTGTCGCGTGAGGGGTGTTGAAAATTGTCTTCTCGAGAAAAATAACTCTGCAAGGCTGAGCCGATTGTGTTCAAATTTGGTGTGTGGTTACTGGTTAGGGACCTCTCAGCCGCCACTTTCCCACAAGTCAGGGATGGGGTGCCTCTGCACGTGCGCACGTGCACACCCCTATCCTATATATCAGGAACGGCTGAGCCGTTTGTGTTCAAATTCAGTGTGTGGTTAGGGTCCTCTCAGCCGCCTCTTTCCCACATATCAGGGGTGGGGTGCGTCTGCACGTGCGCACGTACGCACGTGCGCACCTTATCGAGTTGAAATTCACCATACATTTCCTTCGCGCTCGCTCGTTCATCGCCGACTACGGCGCCTTACTGGTATGTATGATCTAGAGTTGCAGGGGGCTGTGTGATGCGTCATCTGAACTCGCTCGTTGAGCTCATGAACAGAATCGTTGATATTGTATTTGGGCTGGAACACGACCAAGTCGGTCATCGGCGTCACCGGCTTCGTCTTTGAGACCAAACTCGGCGGCTATCTCGAACTCGGCTGGCGGAATCTTTGTGTTTAGGGGTTTTGGAGGCGACAGAGTATGCTGGTAGGATCAGTAGAAACTGTTTCGTGCGGACCATTCGGTCGTCGGTGTCATATTAACTCAGCTTTAATGTGAGCTTCGCCGCTACAGCGAAATCTGCAGCAATCTCCGTTGTCAGCAGTTTGTTTTGTGTGGCCGCTCGTGGCGCTAGTGTCGCGTCCCGACTCTGGACAGGTGGCGACGATTCTTCCGTCATCATGCTGCCCAGAATATTCAGAGTCAATAGCGCGTAATCTAATTGCTTCTGGCTACTTCCTTGTTATAGGCAGTTGCATTTTTAAGCCATTGCTTCGATTATTTTTGCTGGTGATCCTGGTATGTGGCGCTAACCCAGTTCTGCCTTGATGTCTGTTGAGTCTGCTTAACCTTGTTTGCTCAGTGTTTGAGTCTGTTTGACCGTGCGCATGTGTTTGTCCCAGTTCACTATTGTTCCGTATCCCGGGACACGTCAGCTGGCTGCTGCATAAGTTGACTGGCAACCCGCGCTTCCAGGCCGCCAGCGTTCTGCGGCTCATGAACCCACAGGTGAGTACCTGCCAGCCCACCTGGCTCCCAGCGAAGGCTATCTGTATATAACCACCGGCAGTAGCTGGCTGGTATGGCAGCTTACGATGGTGGTCTTTTGAAATGGGATATATAGCAGTCAATTACACAGCTATTCGCAGGTATTCTTTGTTGAGCTTTAGTTGTAGGTTATTTTTTGTGTAATCTTAGTTAAGCTTGTGTTTAGTTTTAGTGCAGTTTTAGTTTAGTTGTTAAGTTTTGCTCGGTCATCTGCCACTGATCTGAACGTGAACTGGGCGAAAACGTGACGCTTGACGCGTCACATTTATGCAACACGATATACTTCTGCATCCCAGAAACGTTCTCATAAAAGATTAACAAGTATTCTACCTCACCGAAGAGGTTTCAACAAACCATGCAACGCACGTGTCTTTAGTTTCAACATTCAGCAGTTGACCGTTGCTACTTGCTGCTCCACTGACTGGTCCTCGTCGCCGGCATCCCTCAGGTAACAATGCGGCTGCTGTGGTGTATGCAGAACATACCTGCTCTCCAGGCCGACATCGGGCGCGGCCGGGCCCTATTCGGCACTCTCGAAACCTACCTCCTCTACCGCCTCACCGCCGGCAGACTCCACGTCTCCGACCGTACCAACGCCGCCGCTACGGGGTTCTTCGACCCCTACCTGATGCAGTGGTCCAGCTTCCCGCGGTTTCTATTTGGCGTGGCTCCGGTCAGCATGCTGCCTGAGGTCGTGTCGACGACGCACGACTTTGGCTCGACGGCGCCAGAGGTTCTGGGCGCGCCGCTGAAGATTGGGTGCGTCATGGGTGACCAGAGTGCGAGTCTGTTCGGTGCAGGCTGCTGGGAACGTGGGGACGTCGCCGTGACCCTCGGCACTGGTTCGTTCATGGACGTGAACACGGGTGAGCGACCTCACACATCCGTGCGAGGGTTCTATCCCGCCGTGGCGTGGCAGCTGAGAGAGGAGCTGATATTCATGGCGGAAGGCTCTGCTGGCGACACTGCCGCCAGCGTCCTCTGGGGTCGACGGGTGGGGCTCTACGCAACCGTCGAGGAAACCGCAGCGCTGGCACAATCTGTCCCCGACTCCGGCGGCGTCCGATTCGTGCCAGCCTTCTCCGGCATCGCAGCGCCCGTCAATGACTTCAAGGCAGCGGCTGGTTTCATCGGTGTCTCCGCAGAGAGCTCTCGCGCGCACCTGACCCGCGCCATCCTCCAAGCCATCGCATTCCGCCTCCGACAACTCTACGATAGCATGCGGACAGAGTGTGCGTTCCCTCTTCGCCACATTCGCGTATCGGGAGGAGTGGCGAAGAACGATGCTCTCTGTCAGATGGCAGCGGACGTTCTTGGGGTTCGACTCGAGCGGCCTAAGGACGTTGAGACCTCAGTACGCGGTGCGGCGATGTTAGCCGGGTTGGCGGCCGGAGTGTGGCGGAAGCGAGAGGAGCTGGAACCGCTGAGGCAGGTGGATAGGGTGTTTGAGCCAAATCAGAGAGCAGGCGAGGCGCTCAAAAAGGAGATGGCGGACTGGGAGCGAGCGCTGGAGAGGTTTGGAGGATGGTACCCGGATGATGTCAAGTGAGGGGTGCTGCGGAGGTTCGGAGGATGTCAGGTGAGTGGTACGTTGTGGAGGTTCGGAGGATGGTACCCAGAGGATGTCAAGTGAAGTCTGGGATGCATTCTGCGGAGGCTTGGAAGGTGATGCCAGGAAGGTGTCAAGTGAGAAGGGCGCTGGTCCTGAAGGGTGGCTGGTGGGGTGTCTGGTGTATGTGTCTGGGGGTCTTTGCGTGTGAGCCACACACTGAGAGCGTGTGGGGTCTTGGTGGTAGCTGGTGCGGCTGAGGGTGCTGGGTAGCTGTGGGAATTAAGATGCGTGAAAGGAAAATTTGTACAGGGCAGATGTAGGCCAGGTCTGGCCAGGATATTCGAGCAGATGAGTTACAGATTTGATCCATATCCAGCAGATCCATGCACATATATTATTACTATGTGTATTCCTGCAATATGAAACCATACAGGGAGGGTTAAATGATTAGCATAGTTTGTGTCAATATAAACCCTGCATATCCGTACAATGTGAAAGCATACAGGGTTAATTCAATAGCGGGGTTAAACAGTACAAACCATGTATATCCGTGCCATATGAAGCCATACAGTTAGATCAATATTACGCTACTTCATCCGGGACAAATTCATATTTAGTGAAATCGTGGAGACGTACGTTTGTGCATGATGAATACGTGCAGGGTAAGCCGTGTAGAAATCGGCGATCGCTTAGTGTGAAACTTATTGTAACCTATTCAGCCATCATGACTAGAATCTATGTTATCAGCTATGCGTTCGACATACGGACAGCGAATGTAAAACACTCGCAGCTGCGCCCGTTTGAGGGCCTTCGTGCAACTATTTACTCTCTGCGGCCAGCGGCGGTGAGCCTAAACTGTACTTCGGGTATTCTCCGATAGACGACTTTCCTTCTCTGGGACTTTTGGCTGATACCGTTATCAATATATCATTTTAGCATGTTGTTACTCTTTGTCTTTTTTTCTTCTCCCCACTTTAGGACTTTATTGGAATTTGCGGCAGCTGATATTAGGTTCATGTGGAGGTGTTATGAAGGAAATGACTAGCTGGGCAGATGGGAATGAGTATAATCATGGCTAAGTTTAAAGGTATATTGTGTTTGCCATGCTCAAGTTTCAAGATCAAAATTACCATGCAAGCTCATTTTGTGAGTGACCCGGTATTTTGTGGTGATATTTTTTTGGAAATAGTACGATACTGCCCAATGTTTGCCACACATACTGAGGTTCGGAAGTTATGGATGTATAACCAATATCCAAGGGACCAATAGTTGTGCTGTATGCCAGTTTAGGTAAGCATTGCATTGTGCAATATGTGCCTTGGGCTGAAGTACAACAAAACACGGTATACAATACAGTGGCAAAATGCATGTGATGTTTATACCAGGACTCCATCATTTTCGGCAGTATGTCCATGCGAGCTTGTGTTTATCTATCAACGCTGCGCGTTGTATTGTCCGCTGAACCGATTTGCCTCGGTGTGAAGCGATTCTTCGCTTCGGTGATTTATACGGCAACATGTTTCGTTGGATAGTGGGTTCAGTATCGCTGGAATGTGTAATAATACCATGTCATCACTCGCAGTGTGGAATACATTACAGCACAGGAACGAGTAATCTCCTCTGTTTTTTTTTCTGATCGATCCGAGGCAAAACGCTGCCTGCACTCATTCGACATGGTTGGAGGAATGAAAGGTTCCGAATCAATTCTGCAGAGAATGGGACATTTCAAATATCTGCGCGGCGCTGCGGTTGCTCGCCAATCAGCGTGGTTCAATGCGTATTCTAAATATCGTTCCTGCCTCAATTGCAGTTCAGTCCCAATTCAGTCCCAAGATTTATGCCAAAAAATGCACACACCGAGGAGTCTGGGAATGAGCCTATATTTGTATTTCGTAGCGTTGTGTTGGGCAGTTTTTGGTTATCGATGCCAGCGAGCCCGAACATACTTATCATTGCCCAGGGCAATAGAGCACTGGGTACTCCAAAGTTTTTGTTTAGTATATACTAAAAATATACTATAAAAACTAGAAAACATACCAACAAATGAAGGTCACTACCAGATTTGGAATAATATACCAAATATGGATGCACGACATTCGCGGCAAGTATGGCGTTCGTGTTTCAATCAAGAATAATACAGATTTGTACAGCCTTTGCATTCACTCCCGTGCAGTGGCATTCTTCGTCACCGACGGCAGGGTATTTATTTGTCCGCGTCCCGCTTTATGTTCCAGTTTCTGGTTAGTTAGTGGAATGTATTTATAATTGAATTATTTATTTTTTGTCAGTTCTGTGAGCAGTCATTGTCGTGTTAACAGCCTTGGAATTTGTGTCATTTTCTGGACTTTTTGGGTCCAAAGAATTTTGCTCACTTCATATTTCATATCAGGCCGCTCAATATTGTTTTCCCCGCA
>JAXIVJ010004252.1:47500-84866 GCA_036785665.1 Chirona hameri | reverse complement strand
GCCGGCAGAATTTAGAGAAGGTCGGTAACATGTCAACCGTAATATCGTTAACCACAATATGGAAGCAAAATGTTTACCAAGGAGGTAATATAATCCATCCATTGCACTTGCCAATAGCATCGTCGTAGAATCATGTTTCCGGATAATGTTCTCGTTGAAAGGATGTTTGAACGGTTAAAATCACTTCTATACGATAGCCTTTAACTTCTTTATGGTGTTTTTTAAATGGCTTTCCACAACACTGGTCTTTGAAAAGCGTTCAGTCTAACCTTCTGAAGTATTATAACACGAAAAGTTAAATTAAGAAAGCGTATTTGCATTTCTGTGTATTACATTTTTGGGGGGAAATGTTAGCAATTGTCAGGTAGATCAATATTTGCATAACAGCCCCGTCGTTTCAAATGGATAAGTTAATTTATGAAGTTGTTTGAAAGACATTTATAGTTTCTGATGGGATGTTAAACAATCCTATTAAAATCAAGATCAACTTATAAATTCCGTGGTGCACTGAAACAAGTCGCATCAAAAAGGTTTTCTACCGGTGATGCTACGATAAACTCTTCCCTATGATAAATATTTATCACATGCATGACCTTGACCCGTCTGCCTCAGGCAGTTGTTATGTGTGCGCCACTCCCACTGCTGGCGGATGGCACCATACAATAGGACGGTGTCATCCCACCACGCTTATCCGTCAATGGAATCCGTCAATAATCATCCGTCGAGATGGAAATCCGTCGATGAAATGCCGGTTTTCTATCGGAGGTGTGGGTGTGTGGGGTGGGTGTGTGGGTGTGTGTGTAGGTGTGGGTGTGTGGGTGGGTGTGTGGGTGGGTGTGGGTGGGTGTGGGTGGGTGTGGGTGTGTGTGGGTATGTGTGGATGTGTGTGGGTGTGCGGGTGTGCGGGGTGTGTGGGTGTGTGCGGGGGCGGGGGTGCGGGTGTGGGGCGGGGGTGTGTGGGGTGTGGGTGTGTTGTGTGTGGTGTGTGTGTTGTGTGTGTGTGTGTGTGTGTGTGTGTGTGTGTGTGTGTGTGTGTGTGTGTGCGTGTGTGTTGCGTGTGGGTGTGTGTGTGGGGGGGGGGGTATGTGTGTGTGGGTGTGTGGGTGTGTGTGGGCGTGGGCGTGGCTGTGGGCGTGGGCGTGGGCGTGGGCGTGGCTGGCGTGGGCGTGGGCGTGGCGTGGCGTGGGCGTGGGCGTGGGGCGTGGGTGCGGGTGCGGGTGCGGGGTGCGGGTGCGGGTGCGGGGTGCGGGTGCGGGTGCGGGTGCGGGTGCGGGTGCGGGTGCGGGTGCGAGGGTGCGGTGCGGGTGCGGGTGCGGGTGCGGGTGCGGCCCGCGGCGTGGGGCGGGCGGGCGTGTGCGTGTGCGTGTGCGTGTGCGGTGTGCGGTGTGCGTGTGCGTGTGCGGTGTGCGTGTGGGTGTGGGTGTGGGTGGAGTGGGTGTGGTGTGGGTGTGTGGGTGTGTGGGTGTGTGGGTGTGTGGGTGTGTGGGTGTGTGGGTGTGTGGTGTGTGTGGTTGTGTGTGTGTGTGTGTGTGTGTGTGTGTGTGTGTGTGTGTGTGTGTGTGTGTGTGTGTGTGTGTGTGTGTGTGTGCTTCCTCCGCAAACACCGCGCGATCGATGGGGCGCGAATGAAAAGTCGCAGGGTCAGCAGCCGGCGGGGAGGGTGGGGTATCGCGGGGTACAGTGGAGAGAGCGGGGTACAGAGAGAGAGGACAGGGTGCAGCGTGGGAGGGAGAGGTGCAGCAGGGTGCGGTGAGGTAGAGGTCACCGGTTCATCCCGCGGGAAGAGGACGGGTGCGGCGGGGTGCAGCGGGAGAGGGCGGGGTTTAGCGGGTTGCAGCGGGGCAGAGGTCGCTAACCTGGCTGTATTCCGAGACTGCGAGGTCGCGGTGCCGAGCCGGCCCGGCGCTTGGCTTGATTGGAAGTGGACCGGTTGAATGCGTTTCAGCCCCAGCTGTGCGCCACTTCGTGGCAATTTATATACGTTCGTATGTTTACCTGCCAGTGTCATATGACCAAAAATAGACAATTCTGTTGTTATTAGTGAATGATGAATGTAACTTAACCCACCAGGCGCTGTTTTTTTGTCGCCCCTACCCCTTGGATTTCCGGCAATATCAAGCGGACGCGTAGGGATAGCGACTTGAAACTTGGGTACCTTCAAATGAATACCTAGGCCACATGTAGCTAAAATTTGGTGACAATCCCAGGTCAGGTCAGGTCACAGTGACGTCACAAAGCTAACTATAGAATCAAGATTCTCCATCCCGGAGCTATGATCAACAGAAACGCTTCACAATGCCTCGGGAATTGTTACCCTAAACGTGATATCCTAACTTGGGGTCACATGGACGTCCTTTGCCGTTGACCTGTCACGACCTGACATGACCTGACATGACCTGACATGACCTGACATGACCTGACATGACCTGACATGACCTGATATGACCTGATATGACCTGACATGACCTGACATGACCTGGCATGACCTGACATGACCTGATATGACCTGACATGACCTGACATGACCTGACATGACTTGACATGACCTGACATGATCCGACATGATCTGACATGATCTGACATGATTTGACATGATCTGACATGATATGACATGATCTGACATGTTCTGACATGATATGTCATGATCTGACATGATCTGACATGATATGACATGATCTGACATGATTTGACATGATATGACATGATCTGGCATGATCTGACATGATCTGACATGATCTGACATGATCTGGCATGACCTGACCTGACCTGACCTGACCTGACCTGACCTGACCTGATCTGATCTGACCTGACCTGACATGACCTGGCATGACCTGACCTTGACCTTATGCGATGTTGAGAGGGAAATAGGTCATCATGGGTATCATTCGAACGGTCGTGATACAGCGAATAAACTGATCCCATTCACTTTAATCGATGCTTCAATTGATATAGATCTTGCATGACATGCCATAAGGTCAAGGTCATGCCCTGACCTTGACTTTATGCGATGCTGAGAAGGAAATAGACCATTATGGGTAGCATTCTTACGGCCGTAATACAGAATAAACTGGACCATTTACTACTACTTGATGCCTCAATTGATATTGACCTTAGGTGACATGCCATAAGGTCAAGGTCAGGTCACGTTAGGTCAGGTCAAAATCAAATGTTACATGAAGTGCTTGAAAATAACGCCATTTTTTTTCGCCGGCTCACACTCGTTCGAATGATACCCATATTTGCATATTTCCTTGCAAGAATCCGGTAAGGTCAAGAATATGTCAGAACAAGTCAGGTCAAGGCCAGATGACCTCTTTGTAACCCCAAGCTATGCTATCAAGCTTATTTGAATCATCCCAAAGGTAATAGGCAACGTTCTAGCTATTGAGCATCCATTGCTCAGCAGGCTGAGGAATCATGACTCTATAATTGGCTTTATGACGTTACTGTGACCTGACCTGACATGGAAATGACACCAAGTTTTGTCCAGGTGTGCCCCAGGTATTCAATAAGATGCACATACAGTTTCACGTTGCTATCCCAACGCATTCTGATGCCATTGCTGAGGAATCAGGGGGGGGGGGGGGGGTGCGAGAGAAGAAAAAAACAGCCGCTCGAAGGTGGCCGGAAGATCCAGCGGCTGCCGGATTAAACTTCTGCCAAGTTCCCTTTATCAATTATTATAAAACGGTATATTTTGCAGAACATAATGAATAAGTTAGTGGTGGCACCAATACCCAGCAGACGCGACGTAATAGCACGCGCTTTATTTTACCAGTTTAAGTATCAGTAGGCGTGTGCACATAGCATAAAATAAATTCCTAGGAAAATATTCCTAGGAAAATATTCCTAGGAAAATATTCCTAGGAAAATATTCCTAAGAAAATATTCCTAGGAAAATATTCCTAGGAAAATATTCCTTGGAAAATATTCCTAGGAAAATATTCCTAGGAAAATATTCCTAGGAAAATATTCCTAGGAAAATATTCCTAGGAAAATATTCCTAGGAAAATATTCCTAGGAAAATATTCCTAGGAAAATATTCCTAGGGAAATATTCTTTGGAAAATATTCCTAGGAAAATATTCCTAGGAAAATATTCCTAGGAAAATATTCCTAGGGAAATATTCCTAGGAAAATAATTGCCTAGGCATTGAGACTTTTTAGCTTTTTCTAATGAAATTTCCCTAGCCTCAATTTTTTATTTTTTATTATTTTAAAAAAAATTTAGTCCGAATGTTTTTGTATGGATGGATTTCCGAGGTCAGGACCCACGCTAAGCAGAGCTTGTTGTGCAGGTCCTGACCTCACCACCCGATCGCGCAATTCCTGTTGGCCGGCAGAATTTAGAGACGACAATTGTACGTGCCCGACATACCTGGACACCGTCCGCCCCGCTCACTGACGTCACCTGACCTTGAGTGCGACCGCTGCCACCGGCCGCAGGCCACCCCAGTCAGGAGCAAATAGCGAGTGCCGAAGCGAATCGAACCCGGGCTGCCACTACCGAGATAGGTCAGAAGTCCAGCGCTCTCCCACTGAGCTACAGGGGTGGACAGGAGTGAAGATTGGTTTAGTCTGTTTAAAAACTGTTGTTTGAGCACGAGAATACACAAAGGTGCTCTTCCATATGCTATGTTTAATCTTTTTTGACCTGCTCGCAAGTTACATAGCATGTGTTACATGTTATTCAATGACTTTTGGGAAAACAATGTTCCTGGATGGATGTTCAGTGTTTCATGCTTATATTTATCCAGAATATGCCTGAATGTCTCAATTCCTAGGAATAATCTGGTAGCTTATCATCTCGGACTCAACCTGTGGTGCTACCAAATCCTGATATCGTGGATGTATCGCCAAATCTGATTGGTCGACGCTAATTGCTTCAACCAATCAGCTTCAAGCTCGCTTCAGCGTGACTACAGGTGGCGCTGTTATGTAAATGATTGGAATGTTTTTATTTGAGCTAGTATGACCATGTTCCAATGATGTATAACTAATGGTAGTTTGTGGGCGTTTACTGATCTCGTGTTTATTATTATTTTCCAAGTTTTACGTGTTAATATAGCGGCAGCATAGAAAAAGGCGGGTTTCGTATTAGTGCCTCCAGATTATTGCGCGACATTCAACTACACGCGTAAGGAAATAGATAATCAAATCTAGGGAAATTTCACTAGAAAAAAACTAAAAAGTCTCAATTCCTAGGAAAATATTTTCCTAGAAATATTTTCCTAGGAATTTGTTGTTATGCTATGTAAACAGACCTAGTGACTGACACCGTGTACCGGTCAGTGCTCAGTGGTCACTCCTGTACCGGTCAGTGGTCTGGTCGGCCAGTGGTCGATCCCTGACTGCGTCCGTCGCCGTCACTGCAGCCAGCCGTCCTGTGCACCGCCGCGCCTCTAATTTAGCCGCCTCACCAGGGGCCTCACAATCTAATTAGTGTTCGGGTCACCTGCCTTTAATTTGCGCCATGAGCGCCGCTGCGTCCCCGAGGTAGTATTGCGCAGAGCGGGATCAAGGCTGGATATGGGCAAAGAGGCCGAGGAGAGCCATTGTGCAGAGGGAGCTTGTCAGGGTGTCGTCAAGTCCAGATTGAACTATCATGCGGGTATGTATGTACATCTGGACATCACTGATCGGCGCTTTGTTCCGTTCGAAATGAAACACAGCTTGCATTGTCTACCAGCGGTGTCGATTTTTCCAAATTATTGGGGGGGGGGGGCGAACAGGGACGGATCCAAGCGCCACGGTTTTACCAAAACGACTGAAATTGGCCAAACATAACACATTTCATGCTTGTAAAAGAACATGTAAGGAATAAGTACAACAAGTTTGTTTTAAATCAGTTTTGAACGCCAAATAAAGCCACACGAGTTTTGGCCTTGTGTCAGGGGGTGCAGAGGCAGAGGTTTCCACACCTGGCAAGGGGCCTCTCAGACCGGACGATGACCCTCTCAGGTCGATCGATGATCCTCTCAAAGAAGTGGATGTTCATTGTTCCTCTCTTACCGACTTAACCCGGCATTGGCTGGGGTCTCAGCCGAACGACATTTTCTGGGGGGGGGCGTTTTTCGCCCCCCCCCCCCTGGTTATCTCCCGAACCAATAACCGCAGCGAAACGTGCAAGGCGGTAATCGAAAGCTCTCGATGAGACGAAATCAAGTAAGATCACATGTCAGGTCACGGTCAAGTCAAAGATCAAAATTGAGATATTTTAGTTTTTGGGCCATACTTTCCATCCAAAGCCTTAGATTGAGCCAATTATCGCACAAAGTGCTCCCAAAGGTATAATACATATCCCACATACGCAAAAGTGAAATTGTAAGCAAAGGTCAAGGTAAAGATCAGGTCACAAAAGGTCACTATTGGCAAGTGGTATACGAAAGTCATACGACACATGTTATATGGGGTATTATACACGTATAATTCGATAGTAGCAGCCATTTTCACAATCTGACAACATATAAGGTCAAGGTCAGGTCATGTAAGGTAAAAATATTAAATGGATAAATTTAAATGAAATTTAAATTTAAAGGTATGTTTCTAGACCAGTTTTGTCACCGAAATACAGTGCTGGCGTTTATTTGTTTGTATATGGTCCCTAAAGGCAAAAAAACAAACGCAATTAAAAAATATACGTCATGAGTTACTCATACTTAGGGAGCCATTAGTCAGTCAAAAATAAAGATAGTGCTTTTAAATTCGGTTGGGTCCACATGTGGTTCTTCAACATATCTTCCGTTTTATTTTTTTAATGTTTGAACATTTTGATTTTGAGGGCATTTTTTCAAACAAATCGTTTTTTTTTGTGGGGTTAATTTTTTTCTTCACAAATCTGAGATAGCCATGTTGCAGTCCTTACCATATGCTATCTTTTGACGTTTTTCGATTGCATTTTGCTCACAATATGGCATTTGTACGGCCTGCTAAAGTTTAGCTGATTTTTGTGTCAAACTCGTGTGTAGAGATGTGACTAACATTTTATGACCTTGACCTTATCTCGAGAAAAAAAAAATAGACGAACTTGCTTCATTTTAGCACAGAAACGTAAAATTGATGTAGGAGAAGGTACCTGAATTTTCACGTCGATAGCGCTATTGTTTTTGAACTATTACGAAAGATTGTCAGGGAGGGGCGACCCCCCCCCCCCTCCCCCAGCCAATGGTGGTTAACCCTCGCCCGGGTAGGGCAAAATCACTACGTGTTCGGGAAGGGGGGTTGGTACAACACCCCCCCCCCCTCCCGTTAGCGTTTCGCCCCTAATTGAGCTAGAGCTTCGATTCAAAGACAAGCGTGTTGCTTGTGACGAGAGGAAGCCGCTGATACCCGATTTTAAGGTCTTGGGTCATTAGGTGATCTCTGAGGTCATGTCAATGACCCAAATGTCATCAAAATGGAGAATGCGTATAAATTGAATTGTATCGAGCTAGAATCGTGAATGAGCATATTATAATGCTTAATGGGTGCCAAATTCGTAATCAGCGTCACAAAATGTCATAAAAACGGAAAAATTAAAAAAAAGTCATGTCAGGTCATCTGAAGTCAGTGACCTCGGTTGACCTGTGGAAGCGCATGACCCCAGGAGAACATATAATTATGCAAAATGGATCCCAAATTTGAAATCAGCGTCACAAATGTCCTAGAACCCGCCAGAAGCCCCGAAAAGTCATCTGAGGTCTTCGGAGGTCAATGACCTCAGTTGACCTCTGAAAAGGTCAATCGAGGTCACAATCTCAGTGGAAACTACAACTGTCACCTGGAAAACCTGTGCTTATGCTCCTGAACAACAAACACTCGAAAACTGCAGAAGTTACAAGCATGTGTCACGGGTCATGTGGGCTAAAAATTACAAATTTCAAAACATATGGTGTTTGTTTTCTGCCTTTATCGCAACATTTGGTTGCGATAAACCAGGTTTTCAAAGAATTTAAATTTATACCCCAATAAATGTTTCGATAAATTGAAACATGTGTATTTTAATAGGATCGGTCCAGAAAATAATTTATACCAACATTTGAGCATGTTAGGATAAAAGGATTTATCCCAACAAAATTAATTGCAACGAAATGAACGATCTACCTTCGGCGGGGTACTGTCTTTCGAAAATAACTTTTTTCTTCCTTTCCCTGCAAAATATGGAAGCCAATTTGGCAGCGCGATCTTCTGCTTCACGCCTTTATACGAAAATGGCGCATGACGTTGCGTGTTTCCGTGCAACAGCAACGTTTAGCTGACTGCGTTGGACGCGGAAGGTAAGAGTTTTCTGAATGTATTAAGTACATCGGCGTCTGGCTGTTTTGTTTGTTGTTATTTAAATAAGCATTCATTTTTTCACGCATTTCAAGTAGTTGTTCATAGCAGTGGCGTATTTAGAACGTCAGGGGGGGGGACAAGCTTGGAAGGGCGCCTTTGAAAGCTTCGAGGGCGCCTTCAGGAGTGATCTCTCCTGGGGGGGGGGGGGGGGGGGGGGGGGGGGGGGGGGGAGGGGAGGGGTGCAGTCGGATTTTTTTTCAAACTCCATTCTTTCCATGCAACGCCCATAGACGTAATGTTAAAGCTTGACCGAATCCCATTTTATCTATTGTAAACTGGATCGCTCAGGGGGAGGGCGCCTTCGAATCATAAGGGCGTCGGGCGGCCGGTGGGGCGCCTTCGGCGCCCAAGGGGGGGACATGACCCAATGTCCCCCCCTAAATACGCCACTGGTTCATAGCAAATATCAATCAGCAGGCCATATGCAAGATTGTGCCATTTTGGTTATCTTCGACTAAGGTACCTGAATCTAGGGATTTGTCGAATCTAGGGATTTTACGAAATATGGAAGTGTAGGTTATAGGTTGTAGGTTGTAGGTTGTAGGTGGTAGGTTGTAGGTTGTAGGTTGTAGGTTGTAGGTTGTAGGTTGTAGGTTGTAGGTTAGGTTAGGTTTCGTTAGTTTAGGTTATATCTCCGAAAATAATATAGACTTTTTTCGACACAGACAGGTACCTTAGTCGAAGATTACCGCCATTTTTGTCAAAGCATGGATTGTTCCAGAGAACGTTTTGATAATAATATAGAAACTGTCATGCTCCCAAATTCTGCATTTTTGTATGGAACCCTAGTAAATATTGACCGTAAAAAGTATGAATAAGCCATTTCTTCACCTGACTTCCTCTCCAATGTGGAAGCAGAAGGAAGAGACTATGAAAAGGCAGGTGTTGTTAATCTGCCTGGCGCAGTCACGTGACCTATTTGACCTTCGGATCCAAATGCCGTCCACAATTCCGGGGCAGTTGTTACATTTGTTTAGCTGAATGCAGTGTTATATCGGACGGTCATCCCGGCATTTTTTGGTTACGGGGTGTCAGCCACTAAACATAGGTTGCTGACGTCACTGGATACTGGCCACTATGGCGGGTTTGTCTTTGTGACGTTGCCGAAAGGCTTAATTGAATGTGAGGGGATCGAAGGGTTGTTATTCTTCATATAAGCTTTATTTTTTATTTCCGCACGAGCAGATCTAGGTAACAAGCGAAGGCGGTAGGGACAGAAAACGCTATCCAGTGACGTCACGCAATATCGAAGAAAACTGAACTGCGAAACAGTCGGAATACGATCTTGTAATATCCCTTTTGATATCGCATGGATTTCGGTCGGCGAAGTGAGTGTAGGTGTATATTTAAGTGAAATGAGCGAATATTTTGTACATATTTTGGTTATCTTTGGATTTTTTTTCAATATTTTCTTTAATGCAATTTAATTTCTGGTCGTTGTTTGCATGCTATTTCCAGGATAGGCCGAAAGGGGATGATTTGTCTTCACTCACCAGTCCACCCAGACAGTTTCAATACCATAAGTAGGTACAATTGTGACTTAAAATTTATATTTTTTAATCCATAAAGCATCAGCAAAATTAAAGTCCTAGTTTGGAAAATGTTGATGACAAAAACGCCCACATGCTGTCCCAATTTGTCAGGCTGCAAAAGGTGGCGGGGAGCCAGACAAGATATTTGGGGCAGCCAAAATCCTGCGCCAAATATCAACATAGGTATAGGTACCCTGGTCCCACTCAGCACCTGCTCCAAGTGCTACCCCAGATGCTGAACAAAATCTGTGAGTTTTTTCCTAGATTTTGTACCTCTGCCCCAGAATCTGTGAAAGCCGCCCCAATTTCTGCCAGTTGCCAGTCCTGCCCCCGACGAGGTCTCGTTGAAACCTGCCATGTTTTGCAGCATGGCCAACCTGTGGTGAAAGCAATGATTCAGGCCTCCTCCTTATAGAACATAACCTAACCTTAGGGTAGATGGCCAAATCACGAACGGAGCCAAAATCCGAACAGCCAACTTTCAACTGCAATATCTGCTCCAATGCTACCCATAGCATCTCAAGAGCATGATTAACCCATTCACAGGGTTCCTATATGAATGGGTTGACCATGATCTTGAGGTTCTGTGGGCAGAATTGAAGCTGGTATTGCAGTTGAAAGTTGGCTGTTCGGATTTTGACTCTGTTCGTGATTAGGCCGTCTGCCCTACCTACAACCTACTGAGGTAAATATCAAGTTTAAGTATGCCACCTCTTTCAATCAAAGATTTTGTTGATAATGGGGTTACTTGAGGTGCTGATTACAAATATGATGTTCATTTGTGGCGCAAATAACATTAAAATTAGCATAACCTAACCTAACCTAACCTAACGTAACCTAACCTAACCCTAGTAAAATTGAAATTGTTTGCTCCAAACATGAATGCCATTTTTGGAATCTGCATCTCAAATAACCCCATTATCAACCATATTTATGTGTGAAAGAGGTGGCATACCTAAACTTGATAAATACCCCTATGGCATACAACCTACTACCTACAACCCACCACCTACAACCTACTACCTACAACCTACCACTTACAATGCCTGTGACATGGCAACTCATGTGAAAACTGCTCAGATATTACTACTAACCTGACCCTACCAAGCCTAAACCATCTGAAACACATTTTTATTAGCTAAAACTGGTATTGCCATTCAAAAATGTCTATATTGTAGCATTTCAATGAGGAAATAGCAGGCCTTATTAATTGTGATGGCCTAACCTGCATTATACTCACACAGCAACACTAAATGTGAGAAAAACAGGGTCTCAAAATGTGTGGATTTGGGTGGAAGGTGACGCCCAAAAGCAGATAATTTTCTACTCTCAATTGTAATTATGAGAGAGAATTTCCCACTCCTAAATGATGTCAACGTTAAGCGTCGTGTCTTGTCTTTTACATTAAAATACAGTCAATATGTTGCTGAGTTTTCCACTCGCACTCTTTTTTTTAAATTTTCCATTCAGACACTCAGGTTGAATTAGAATTTGGGACTGTGGAAAAAATTGATCTAATTTCCAGGCATTTATTTGCCTTCAAATCAATACCTCGCCATTCATCATATTTGAAAAGAAATATAGGAAGAAGATTGATTGCAACCTTCAGGTTGTATGGGTGAACATGGAGCAGATAGGTAGGTACCTATTCCAGTTAAAAGTTGGATCATGTGAATATAGTCCTGTTTGACATTAGGATATTTAGGGTAAACAACTAAATTCAGGACAGGGCCAAAATTCAGTCAACTTCCAACTGCAATATCTGCACCACTTCCACCTACACAGCCTCAAATTTTGGTAAAAAGTGAAACGCAGGAAATGAAGCCAGTCCCACAGATAGGTACTGAATTTTCAGTGTATCAATTGCCATTTTTTGAAGCTGTTTAATGTTAAACTCTGATTCAAGTGACTAGATTTGTGGCTGAATTGTGTCTTTTGAGCATGTGTTTATGCATTTTGGGCATTTACAATTGTATGCCATTGCTTGGGTCATCCTGATGTGTGGCTCTGCCCAACATTGCGCCAACACAAGCCATTAGGAGAAAATTTACCCCTGTCGGATTTTGTCATTGCCGCTGAAACAGCTTTCACCAGCCCTGCTTATTTGTGGCACTGGCATTCTAGCCCGGAAAATAATTACATATATGCAAGAGCTATATGCATACCTATACTAACTAACAAAGTTTTTAGTTTTCTAGACATATCATAACTAACCCCCCTCAGCTTAATCACAACATACAGCCTATATATCATTGCGACGCAAAGCGAGCAGGACAACTCTAGGGTGGGGCCAACGTGGTGAAGGGGCCCATGCCAGGATACTCCACAACTTAATACTCTGATGAATTGGCCCACTATTTTTTGGGAGGGGCCAAAAATCATTCAGAAGGCCCTAGCTTTCGGATGGTCAGGGGCCCCTGATTGCCCTGACATGTTTTTTTGTGGTCTTCTGCGGGCTTTGGGACTCCCATGAAATCTTTTATGATGTCACCGTGGACACCTCTATGGCTTCAGCATCTCCCCAGTCTTGCCAATCTCCATCCCAACCAGCTAGCTCCTTGCTCACCATTAACATTACACCACCTCCTTTTCCTGTGGTCCTTCTGATTCTCAACCTCAGGCCTGGAAGTTGCACTGCATGATTACCTATATATCAGTCCAACCTAAACAGAACATATGTCATCACCAGTGGCAGGCATGAGAATGTCTTGCTGATCTTCTACATGCTGTGTCATGTTAATTGCATTAATTGATACAAATTCATGAACTGAACTGAATTTGTTCCAGAAACTATGCAGCATATCAGGGATATTTTCGAAGTAAATTTTAACCGAAAACAAGCACAGGTGGCGATCGGAAACTCAAGGTAAGTACAATGACGCTCTAGCTTTTCAGTCTTGATGGTATGATCTTAACTTCACTCATCTTACCTTTATCTGGTTTGATCTTATTAGATAACTATTAATTTATGACCATTTGTATCAGTTTTTATTTTAAAAGTTTTTGTGTACGTTGTGCAGCTGACATCGAAATGCTTATATGATGTCTCAGTAAGCTTGGGAGTTGTATTAATCGCATTTTACAGTGTATAACATAATTTATTATTATTTTTACTTCTTGCTGTACTTGTTTAGCACTAATACAGTAGGTACTAGAGATGCAAAATTGGAGCCCAGCGGCCCAGCGCTGGGCCCAAATTCAGGCCCGGCAGGGCTTCTGTGGGTCTAAACTCGGTCTGAACTCGATCTTGCTGGGCTCATGCTGGGCTCAGCACGGACAACCTAGTGTTGAAGAGATACACTGCTGGGCTTGGTGCTGGGCTTTGCTAGCTCCAGGATAATGGCTGGGCTTGGTGCTGGGCTTTCCAACAGATGTGCTGGGCCTGTGCTGATGCTGGTTCCTGACTTTCAGATTTTGTTTTGCATCTCTAGTAGGTACTCGACAAAAGTATGCGGCGCCTCATACTCTTGGCCAAAAAAGAATTGTCCTGTCCGTTACTGATGTTTTTTTAGGGCGCCTAGATGGATCCCGTTAGAAAAACTTTCGCTGGAGACCCTGCGGTTCATATACTTGCGAAAAGGTAAGTCCAGCATTACTTTTAGATCATAGTCTAGATTCAGTCATTAAAGTACCTATGAATCGTCATATATTATCATTTTTTGGTGTATGTTTTAAAGAAACAGGAATAGGTATACCAACACAATCACTGAGCTTACATTAGTGTAATATCGATCCGTCTCACTCATGATCCGTGCCAAAATTCGAATGCCGATAAGTAATAGTTGGTTGTACAAGACATGTTACAAATATTTTTTTCTTTCATTGATATTGCGATGGCACAGATCTGATCGCGTGGATAGTGTACTACTGTTTTTGTTTTTTATTAATGTACTATCCCACCTTGTTCAAAAGCTGCTGAACACACCTGAATTTTATTCCAAGATGTTATAAAATAGCGCTGTACGCATTAGAACCATAATTCTTTCTAAAGCATTACAGATCATACAATATACATATTTGAGTCAACGGCTTGTGTGTCTGCCGTCATTCAGGACAATGTCTTTACTTTCGCACTGGCTGGGCATTTATCATTAAGCGGACCAGCAGGAGGGGGAGGGGTGATGCAAATCCCCTGCCGTTTTCAAACGAAGTGTCTTGGTGCCTTGCGTAAAAAAACGGATTGCTCTCGACGGGTACCTACTAGCGATTGGTGGTAAAATGTTTGGTTGGTTGATCTAGTCATGGAAGCTAAAAGGACATTTTTTAACATTGCATACTTTTGTAGCTTTACAGGGTGTCCCGAAATTGATGTGCGGTTGGTTAACCTGCGCGGCGCTGGGGGTAAATTTTACCCCCCCCCCCCCCTCCCGGGTTTTCGCTATAGATTCAAAACTACACTAGATATCGACGCGAAACTTTCAGTACCTTATCTGGCATCGATTTGACGTCTTCAGATAAATTTTGGAGAAAATCGGTCGAGAAGTTTTTGCGAAAATAGCGTTTTAGTGACGTCATGTAACGCCATTTTCGGTCCAAAATGGACGAAACTTTGATCGATGATAGAACAGCGATTATTGAAGCAAATTGCAAACAAAGCACGTCAAAAGGAAGGAAATGACATTCTCTACAAGATGGCTATCTCAGATTTGCACAATTTTGATTTTCTGATCCCCAAAATTCAAAAAATCGTTTTTATTTTTTTCAAAGTTTACAAAATCCAAAATTGTAAGAATTTTCAAAAAAACCGGAAGATATGTCAGATAACCATCTCTAATGAGTGACTATTCCAAATTTCAAACAAATATCTATATTTTTGACCCCCAAATGACACTAATAAGTGTTCAATGTGATGGACGCATTTTAAAAAAAATCGCAAATTTTGACATTTCTAGACATCGTACACAAAAGCAAATTGCACCATTGGATTGCTGTGGCAAAACTGAACCGTAAACATGTGTCGGTTATTGCAAATTTTGGATTTCAAAATTTAACCTTTTTTGCCTGATCTTGACCTGACCTTGAGGTCAAATGTCAAAATAACCATTATTTTTGGATTCTACGTCTGAAATAACCCATGAGACATGTCACATGGGTTTCATATTACTTTTTCACAGTGTGACCTTTTGTGACCTGACTTTGACCTTGACCTGTACTTAGTATGAAAGGGCCAGCAGCTCCGATGTCAAGTAAAGGCACCTGATGCAACAGTGATGCAACAGATGAATCCTGTTCCGGGACAGGAGGGACCAGAAGAGAGACGATCGATCGGCAAGGCAATGAGGCCAAATGGGCGGCATCTCTTCGAGCGACCGGATGTCGTTAGAAAAAGGGAAATGCGTTGATTCGTCGTTGATCGTTGATTGTGTACATCTGTGTGCCCTCAAATACAGAAACGTGTTTTAACGAGTTTTTCCATCAAGGGGCGGATCAAAGTCTTAGATTGGGGGCCTGCTTTCACATGGGCGACCTACTTCTCTGATTCCCTGTGTTAATACATTTTCACTACCGGTCTTGCATATCTGCGAAGCAATTATAACGTGTGTTATTTGATCTTGAAAAAAAATATCAGAATTTAATTAACTAACGACATATATGTTTAAGCCAAATTGGGTCAGCTTGAGTAAAATTTACATTTTGTGGCAATTGAATGTTTCATTCCTTCACCGGCCTTCCGCAGTAACATCCGTGGGCTGGAGGAACCAACATCAGCGACACCGCCCATGCCGACAATCACATCCTTGGACGCACTGGCTCCGCAACGACCCTACGATTGGGGGGACAGAAACTGCAAATTATTGAGGACGTGTCCCTCTCCTCTGTGGCGGAGCGCAATGCTTGGACGGGTCGGCACCACCAGGGCCGAGAGTGACACAGAACGACCATCACGCTTGCGGTCAGCTGGCTAGGTCCTTGACATCCAAGCTTGCCACCTCCCATCATTGCAATTAGCACTTGCGGTGCCCATCGCTGGCAACATCTTCACACACGCTGTCCTCCGTGCAGCCGGTGTCCACCAGAGCGTCGCACGGCTGCCCGTCCACTGAGAGCCTCACCACCGGCAGCGCCCCGCTCACTGCCCCGGAGCCGGCGCTGGCGCTGAGACCGTCTCCATGGCCGTTACCCTGGAAGGCTGCTGCGAGGTGGCCGGTCTCGCAATAGATCCAGCAGCGACGCTCGTGCTGAGGGCGTGTCGAGCGAGACTGGTGGGTATGGGCGCTTTGGCCGCGTACCAGCGTCCTGGTGTCCGCCATGGTGCACCGTGCGCGGCGTCTACACCGCCACTAAGACGCTGAAGGACCATATTCTACGGCAAAGCAGCGCCGGAACCGGCAGCCGGTACCGGTTCTTTGGGTATGAACCGGATGTTTATATTTACGAAAAAAATGTGCAGGCCGAGCCACTAGCACCAGAATGGCTCTGCCAAAGGGAACAACGTGCAACCCAAGGGCGGCGGAAGGTATTTTCGAGTGGGGGGCAAACAAATTTGCGAGGGCCCCCGAGTCGGCGTGGGCCCCTCTGACAGCCGAGGGCCCCCTGAAAATGACGGTCGGGTAGGTACCTACTCTTTTCAGAAGTTTTCTGAAAATGAAGGATATTTTCAGAAAATTTCAGAAAATGTATGAATGCTAGGTATATGAATGTATGAATACCTATTCTCAAAATTGTTGAATGCTACTTGATCAGGCGTATAATTTGATCCGCTTGACCGCCGCCGTAACTGGGCCCCTCACCTGTGGTCGGCTATCGCTCAATACAGAATACAGAAAATGTTTTATTAAAATGCCATCTGTACTCTTTTCCTTTGGATCCCTTTCAGGGTTTATGGAGGGAGGAAAGGATCACAGGAGGATCCTCTTATGATCAAAGGAGGGTGCTTACGGACCGGAAAGAGTCCTCTCGGGTCCAACAGAGGCCCCTTCCTGTTCGTAAGGACCTTCATTGATCACGAGACCGAGGGCCCTTTCGTGTCCGACTGAAAGCCCCTATAATACAGACGGGACCCTCTTTGGTCCGACAGAGTGTCCCTATGATCTAGGAGGCCAGTCTCGTGATCAACGGAGGACCCCTTCGTGTCCGACTGAATGTCCCTATGGTCCAGATGGGACCCTCTCGGGTCAAGCGGAGGGTCCCTATGATCCAGGAGGCCTCCTCGTGATCAAACGAGGATCCTTAAGAATCAGAAGGGACCCTCTCGGGCCCAACAGAGAGTTCCATCCGAAGGTCCCCATGATACTAAGGGCCCTATCGTGTCCGAACGTTTCCGACCGAGGACCTACGATCCAGACGGACTCTCTTGGGTTCATCAGACGATCTATATGACCCAGGAGGCCCTTCTCTGATTAACAGAGGACCCTTTCGTGTTCGACTGAGGGGCCCTGGTCTTGATTGGGTCCCCTGAGGCCCAGGAGCGGATTCCTATGATCCAGGAGGCCCCTACCATGATCAAGAGAGAACCCTAATGGACTGGGAAGGGGCTTCTCATGTTTAACTGAGGGCCCCTTCAAGTGCGTAAGGGTCCTCCGTTGATCACGAGACTGGGGACCCCTTCATATCTGACTGAAGGAAACGCTATACGATCCAGACAGGTGCCTTTTCGCTCCGACGGTGTGTCCCTATGGCCCAGGAGGCTCTTCTCGTGATCAACGGAGGGCCCTTTCGTGTCACACTGATGGCCCCTACGGCCCATGTTGTGCCCTATCGGGTCCAGCGGAGGGTCCCTATGATCCAGGATGCCCCTCGTGATCAAGCTAGGATCCTTAAGAGCCAGAGGGACCCTCGGCTTAAACGGAAGGCCCTATTCATCATGAGACTGAGGGCTCTTTCGTGTTCGACTGAGGGCCCCACGACCCAGACAGACCATCTTAGGTCCTACGAACTGTCCATATGGCCCAGGAGGCCTCTCTCGTGATTAACAGGAGGCCTCTTTTGTGATTGACAGAGGACACTTTTGTGTTGGTCTAAGGGCCCATGGTATTGATGGGCCCCATCGCCCCTCGGGCCTAGGGAAGGATCCATATAATCCAGGAGGCCCCGATCGTGATCAAGGGACTGCCCTAATGGACTTCAAAGGGGCCCTCTCATATTCATTTGAGGGCCCCTCCCCGTGCGTAAGGGCCTTCTGTAGATCACGAGACTGAGGACCCTTTCGTATCCGACTGAGGGTCCCACGATTCAGATGGACCCTCTCGGGTCCAACGAACTGTCCATATGACCCAGGAGGACTCTGTCGTGATTAATAGAGGGCCCTTTCGTGTTTAACTAAGGGCTTCCTGGTCTTGGTGGGCCCCTCACCCCTAGGGCCTAGGGAAGGATCCCTATGATCCAGGAGGCCCCGCTCGTGATCAGAGGAGGGCCCTAATGGACTAGAAAGGGGCCCTATCATGCTTATGAGGCCCTCCTGTGGGTAAGGGCCCTCTGTCCTCTGACCGTCTGGGCCCACCAGAAAAACAGGGCTCCTCTGATTACCAGGGCCCCTCTGACTATCAGGGGCCCGCCCTAGTGACAGCCACAGTCATCATCATGGGCCCGTCTGAATATCAGGGCCCCTCTGATCACCAGGGGCCCTTCTGACTATCAGGGCCCTCTGACCATCAGGGGCCCTTCTGATCATCAGGGGCCCTCCCAACTGTCAGTCACTCTGAATATCAGGGCCCCTCTGACTATCAGGGTCGCTCTCAATATCAGGGCCCCTCTGAGCATCAGGGCCCCTCAGATTAGCAGGGGCCCCTCAGACTATCAGGGGCCCCTCTGAGCACCAGGGGCCCCTCTGACTATCGGGGGCCCTCCCAATTGTCAGGGTCCCTCTGAATATCAGGGCCCCCCTGAGCATCAGGGGCCCCTCTGAGCATCAGGGCCCATCTGACTATCAGGGGCCCTCACAACTGTCAGGGGCCCTCTGAGCATCAGGGGCCCCCTGACTATCAGGGGCCCTTCCAACTGTCAGGGCCCTCTGAACACCAGGGGCCCCCTCTGAGCATCAGGGGCCCTCCTCCGACTATCAGGGGCCCTCCCAATTGTCAGGGTCCCTCTGAATATCAGGGCCCCTCTGAGCATCAGGGGACCCTCTGAGCATCAGGGGACCCTCTGAGCATCAGGGGACCCTCTGAGCATCAGGGCCCCTCAGATTATCAGGGGCCCTCAGACTATCAGGGGCCCCTCTGACCACCACGGGCCCCTTCTGAGCATCAGGGGCCCCTCTAACTAGCAGGGGCCCTCCCAACTGTCAGGGGCCCTCTGAATATCAGGGCCCCTCTAAGCACCAGGGGCCCCTCTGAGCATCAGGGGCCCCTCTGAGCATCAGGGGCCCCTCTGAGCATCAGGGGCCCTCCCAACTGTCAGGGGCCCTCTGAGCATCAGGAGCCTCCTGACTATCAGGGGCCCTCCCAACTGTCAGGGTCGCTCTGAATATTAGGGCCCCTCTGAGCATCAGGGGCCCCTCTGAGCATCAGGGGTCCCTCTGAGCATCAAGGGCCCCTCTCAGCATTAGGGCCCCTCTGACTATCAGGGGCCCTCTCAGCATCAGGGTCCCTCTGACTATCAGGGGCCCTCCCAACTGTCAGGGGCCCTCTGAATATCAGGGGCCCTCTGAATATCATGGCCCCTCTGAGCACCAGGGGCCCATCTGAGCACCAGGGGCCCATCTGAGCACCAGGGGCCCCTCTGAGCATCAGGAGCCCTCCCAAGTGTCAGGGACCCTCTGAATATCAGGGCCCATCTGAGCACCAGGGGCGCCCTCTAAGCATCAGGGGCCCCTCTGACTATCAGGGGCCCTCCCAACTGTTAGGGTCCCTCTGAATACCAGGCCCCTTCTGAGCATCAGGGACCCCTCAGACTATCAGGGGCCCTCCCAACTGTCAGGGCCACTCCAGGGCCCTCTGCTGACAGTGAAAATTTCAGAAATTGTTTTTTTCTTCAAAAATTCAGAAAACAGTGCATTTCCTTTGGGGACCCTTTCAGAATTTATGGGGGGGGCAACATATGTTTGCCCCACCAACTTTTCGTCTGGGGGGGGGGGGCAGCTGCCCCTCCTGCCCCCTCTTCCGCCGCCCTTGGTGCAACCTCACCGTGCGTCCAAACGATCAAACCGCCCCTACGCCCCTGAGACCCGACGCTGCCGCGGCCGGCCAGCCGACAACAAGCGTAGCTAACCTGTGAGCTTCGAAGGAAATTCTTTCCTTATCCTGGACTTTCTTCCCTTCGAACAATTATTTCAATTTATCCTAACCGGCGAAATGTTGGGATAAATATGCTGCGATAAAATGGTTGGGATAAAAATGAAAGAAATGAACGGTGTTGCGATAAACCCGAAAAATCAGTATAGCTGGAATTGTTTTTTCTTCAAAAGTAGGGTACTGAAAGTTGCAGCGAAATCGGTTGGAAACTACGCGAGTTATTCCAGAAAACCCGATGGGGGTGGTATCCACCCCCCTAACCGGGCGAGGGTTAAAGCTCTCAGGCCGGAAAAGCGCCCTTTTAGATCGATTGAGGGTCCTCTCAAAGTGGTAAACGGCCATCTCAGGTCGGCATGGGACCCTCCCGGGCATGGCAAAGGTGCTACGCTTCGGCGTGAATAATCGTTTTTGTTATGCCAGAACAGCAAAGAAGCTGCTTTGGAGGGGCCCAGTGACACAATTCTAAAAAATGCAACGGATTTTGCCTTTTCATGCATGAATTTGATGATTGATTTGCATGATCGCCGTCACGCATGATTTAAAACAAACTTCCCTTCGTATAAATTGCGCAGATTTGCATTTAAATTGGGAAATGCGTCATTTTGTGGCCGACTTCAGGCGATTTGGGAGGCTGGCTGGCCCTTCGGGCTCCTTGGATATGCCAGTGGCCAGAAAACATTTGGGGGGAGCGAAAGCACCTTTGGGGGCCGAACTCAACATGGGGGGCGAGGGCCACTCCAAAAGTATATAAATCGACACCTATGCCTGTACCTATATATCAAGTAATCTAAGGGCGGAAAGTATTGGGGGCCGAGAGCACGTCATTGCGGGGGGGGGGGGGGAGAAACATTGGGGGGAACTCAATATTGGGGGGCCGACGCCCCCCAAGTATATAAATCGACACCTATGTTGTCTACCATGATTTGTGTGTTGTTCTGCAGTTGTACTTCATGCATATTCACTAAGTGCCTTCTTCAATGCACTACTTCCCTAGCGTATTACCGAAATAATATTTGTTGTCAAATTTGCATAAAGCTGATCAAAGATACTGACTTAATGAGTTTCAGAATGTTTAGCTTTTTAGCAGTTTAGCTGTTTAGCTGTTTAGCTTCTTCTTTTTAGCTAATTCAGCTTTCATTCGGCGACTTTTTAGCTGAGTTCCGTTGGCTTGCCTTACTTCCGATTTTCTTAGCCTGTGGTCCCAACGCGGGAGCCGCTTGCTAATTCATTTTGCTGGTGCGCAATTCAACATTTTCACGGAGATGTTATTTTTACGACCAAACTTCTTCTACTTTCTGCCGGCGTTGAAAGCTTTCCCAGAGCTAGAATGTTACTTGTCGTTGAAGTTATGTTTACTATGTAGCATTTACAAAGTTATAATGCAACCATTCATGTTCTGGTCGCCATGCTGTTGGAGAAGAAAGGACGAAACATGTGAACATCATGCAATATGCTCCCGCTTATGGTAGTTCTTCACGACCAAGTTAGGATACAGTGTCGCACACGGTACAAAAATAAAGTACAGCTCCGGAATGATACGCCACTGAGAACCAGACGCTCACGTCAGAAAAAAAATATGATGTTAACAGAAATATACGCAGTTCACTTGATGACTTAAGGAGTGTGACCTTAAAGGGACACTCCCACCTTAACATTAGTGTTTAGTTGAGATAGCCATGTTGTTGGATTTGCATTCAAATTAAGTAGGGCAGCAGTTAAAACAACCACATAGGTCTAATCGAAAAGAAATTCGAGGTTGGTCTTGACAATTGTAACTAATAAATCCCACGTGTATTTGAATAGGGGCTTAAAGCCGATGACGTCACCTCTCTTTACCAAATGGTGATGATAGTAGACTTGTTTTAAGATGAACCTTAGAGATATTTGCAACGTTTCAATGGTTTGGCAGTTGTTTTGTTTTGTATTCAAAGCGCCAGAATTGTCTCGAAATAATTGTGCCCATACTTTGGCAGCGTAAAGGATTTCTGTGTAGCTCTCTATGACGTCATCAACCCACACATTAAAACTTAACTTTGTATGAAATTGAGCACTGTTTGCGAGAAACAAATGTCATAATCGTGCTCGGCAGCAATTACTTCATATTTTGCACCGCAAGCGGCGTACATTTTACAATTTTTGGGAAGGTGGGACAGTCCCTTCAACCCTCGCCAGTGCAGCAGAGGGGTTGATGCCCCCCCCCCCTCGGTTTTTCGGGGGTAACTCGCGTAAATATCAACCGATTGCGATGCAACCTTCAGTACCCTAATTGTGAACAATTTGACAAATATTCTGAAATTGTTTAGGTTGTAGGTTGCATGACCCGTGACCTTTGACCTGTTTTCAAGATCATGTCAGGCGCAACTGGCGTCCCGTAGTGTTGATCCTTGCAACTTGTGCAGTTTCATAGTTTGTGTTGTTCAGGAGCATATGCACAGGTGTTTCCAGGTGACAGTTGTGGTTTCCACTGAGATTGAGACCTCGATTGGCCTTTCAGAGGTCAACCGAGGTCACTGACCTCCGATGACCTCATATTACTTGTTTGGCTTCTGGCAGTTTCGAGGACATTTTGTGACGCTGATTTCAAATATGGGATCCATTTTACATAATAATATGTTCCACTGGGATCATGTTCCCCAGCAGCTTAACCGATGTCACTGACCTAAAATGACCTGACATGACCTGACATGACCTTTTTGGAATTTGGCAGTTTCTAGGACATTTTGTTACAATTTGGTTGAATTTTGGGTCATTGATGGCCTCAAAGGTCACCTAATGACCTAGAACCTAAAAATCGGGTATCAATGGCTTCCTCTCGTGACAAGCAACATGTTCGTTTTTGAATCGAAGCTCTATCTCAATTAGGGGCGAACCGCTAGGGGCTCGTACCAACCCCGCACGGTCCCCGCCCTTGCACGGCCACGCACTGATCGGACGCTGCACGGGCGAGGGATAAAGAGACATTGCCACCTTGCAGGCCAATATGGAGTTTTTGGTGTGTATCGGCCGATTAAGCGTGTCCGATTTCACCTGCAAAATGTGGTTCCCGAAATTCACCCATTAGATTTAAAAAATACACTTGCACCACTCATGCTTGCTAAGCATTCGTAAAATTTGAGTCGCCACATCACTATTTAGAGTCACTTCTTTGTGGACTGTTATTTTCTTTGGAATGTTGCAAACTCAACATCACCATTCCGTCAGTGCACTTTAAAATTAAAAAGCGTATGCCGTTAATTATATTTTCAACAACCTTAGCCTCTTTCATAATAAAACATAATTGCTATGGCCTATATATAATCAGACACGGCTCTTTCATAATTGTTATGGCTCCACTTTGGGACCGTAGGAGTTATGTGACCTATACCTTATAACACAGATAGGCTTTTCAAGGTCAAGTCTCGGCGAATTCGTACGCTTCGGCTTTGGACGGGCGCCAATACCACAGCCAAACTGGATTAGAGCGGCCATCATGAATCTAGTACTGAGCAAAGCTGGGACCAACGTTTTGGAGTCAGATATAAATACAAAATGCTTTGCCGATACACTGATTTAGGTGCTGCAGGAGCAAGTTTGAGTTTGAGCATACATGATTGTTGATCCCCACCATTCATTGAAGTTGCTTTTTAGAAATCCTGCGGAGGTGGCAATATCTCTTTAAGGTTCTCAGCTCGGTGGTATGACCGGTAGCCTGTATGCGCTTTTAATGACCCCAAAGGAGGAACGCGTGATTCTGACGCCATATGTAAGCGGTTCCAATCATTTTCAGCTGAGTACTTTGTTTGCATTTAACTTAATATTATATTCATATTACAAAATAGCAGAAAGCATCGCAAAGATCATTTGCTAGTTTAATAGAAAGGTAACAAAGTTGCCTTGTGCGACTACGACAGCTGGGGCATTCCAGGACAGAGACAAAAACAAATCTCGAAATAACACCTTATATCTCAGATTTCGATAACACTATTGGGGGTTATCAGGGCCGTAGATTCCCGCTGTGTAATTTTCAGCCTCATCCTAAGAACGGTTTTCCAATTACAGCCTCGGGCAACTTTGCAATGTCGTGCAAAACTCGAATTTTCAGCAGGCAATATCTCCCCATCTAAATCATGCGATTCAAGCAAACCTACATATAATCAGAATCATCATGAACCATGGATTCATATGATACAATCATTTTTTGAAAATCATTCTTTGGGGGAATTTCAACATATGATCTTACGTAAAGGCACGTGATTTATAATGTGGCCATTTAAAATTCAGAATTTGTGCATGCCAGAATCGACCTCGATACATAAGTTTTCGATGGTAAAATATTGGAGATAGTTTTTTTCTTTAAATAATGTATTTATAGTTATATATTTGGAAAAATGATGTCACCGTGAATCACGTCTTAGGTAATAATTTTGCACGTAATTGTGCTAGAGAGCCCAATTCAACGGCATTATGCTCATCTCGTCGACACCAATGGTATATAACATGGGCACTGTAGTCGCTCTGTGACCTTAGGTCACGTGACCTGAGGGCATTCGGTGTAGTCCATGTCAGATCGACCAAGCCTTAACACTCTACTTCTCACATTTCGATGAAACTACGTGTTGGGGCTTTTCTAGCCCGTAGATTCACGCTGTGAAGTTGTCAGCTCCGTCCGTCGAATGGTGTTCAAGTAATAACCTCAGGCATCTTTTCGATGTCGTCCAAAGCTCTAATTTTCACCGGCTGATATATCCCACATAAATAATTCGTATTATATAAACCTATATAACATCAGAATCGCCATTGACCACAAATTAATTTAATGTAATCTTTGTTAAATTAAAATATAAATTTTAGGAATTTTGATATATGACCTAAAGTCAGATCACGTGATTTGGTAGTTTTTCAGTTAAAATTCGCGATTTTGTTTTGGTGGAATAGGAGGGTGCAGGCCCTTCGAATCACGTCAGGGGTGTAGCCAGGATTTTTGCAAGCATACCGCATTTTCCGACAGGGGCATCACGAAATGGGGGCATCACTAGGATTTTTTTTAAATTGGATACCGTAATTTTACAATCAAGATTTCGTTTTCCAAATTTTGATTAAGACACACTTCAACGCAGTTTTCACGCAGTATCGGTTTTCTGCTGACCGCTGTTAAGTTTTCGTATTCTATTCGTAGCGGAGAAGTGTTGAATGCGTTATCCTAAAGGAAATATCGTCTTGAAAACCGGGTTTCAATAACGATAGGACAATGATTTGAATGTCATCGTGTTTGACACGTCAAAGCGCATTCAGCCATACCTGTCGCAACCGGGTTAGGTTACATCCCAAATTTGACCACAGGTCAAGGTCATGTGGTGACCTAGGTAGTTCATGTTGCATAATGCGAGGCGCATCTCGACAAGATGAGCACGACGGTGTCAGTTGCATACCTTTGTCTGCCATAATGTATTGGCAAAAAAACACCAGTGACATCACATGGCCTCAGCTGACCTGGTAGGGACCGTTGAACTAAAATTGTGTCTGGGTCATCAATAATTAAATTTTCTTTAAAACAAATATTCATGTTTTAACACGCGCACCGACGGGGGTCCGTGCCAACTTCAAACCGACGGGGGTCGGATACCCCCCCCCCCCCCAGATCTCGTAACTATGCAACGTAGCGACAAGCGGAAAACACTTTAGATAGCTCGAGACATGCTCTATGGAAAGTACGAAGTCATTTTAGGTTAGGTCAATATTGAGATCTTTGTTTACATGAATAACTTTTGACAGAAGCATGATTAAGATATGCCGTTTCATCGTTGTTTTTTTCTCGTCGAGACGCATCGAATGGTATATCAGGTGACCTAGTTAATCATATCCAAAAAATGGCCTGACATGAGGTTAAGTCAAGGTCAGGTCAGTTTTTAGGTCACGTTTTACATCAATCGATGCGTCTTGACGAGCCAAACACTATGGTTGAAATAACATTGTTCTACCTTGATTGGGTAAAGAGTTATTGAAGAAAAAACAAACGTGAACTCGGGGTCACCTGAGTTGACCTCGTAGAGGTCAAAGCACAAAAATGTGACACGGGTCTTTGTATTTGGCACGACAATGGTGGATCTGGTGAAACTGGTCAAATGTAGCCATTTCCTATGGATTTATACGCGTTTTCAATTTCCCCTGTTTATATTATATACTTATATTAACCCTATTAGTGGTAGGGGAGGGGGGGGGGGGGCAGATTCTGCCCACCCGTCATGTTTTTCTCAAATATCTCCGAAATGGCTGGAGGTAGGCTTCTGATGTTTGTTTACTTTTCCTAAAATAGTCTGGGCAGATTGTCTGAAAATTTAAAGACGATAGCTTGAACAGGGGCGGTTAGTATTTAGGAAGGTTCTGATCGGAAACTGTGTTTTAGTGTGTACATCGTGATCTTCATGGAGCAAAACCGTCTGTACCTACCGACTTTGCGAGAAATAACAATGCTTGAACATATTGAAACGGATGTAAGGTCGACGATTCATGCTGAAATGCAGCAAATTTTTATGTCAGAGGCGGTTCCAGCGACCAAAAAGGTCACAAAATCGTCAGCTTGCTCCCCCTTTTTACTTTCCTAGAGCCGCCTCTGATAACATATTTGGATGAGTTTTGACATTATTTTATGTCTCTCGATGTTAGAGCGGGAGCCATCTCATTTGCATAGTCCTATGCAGCAGAAAGCTGGTAAAATGCAATTATATTGCACCACATCCTTTTTGATCCTGGAAACGCCTATGAATTTGAATTTTCAAATGTAATCATAATATATCAATTTTGAATTAATTTGCTGTCGATCCATATAAGTTTTGTCAAAATCGGTCTATATAACTAGGAGTTATGAAGGATTAAAAAAAAGTTATAAAATTGTGCTTTTTTACCTCCTGTCCCAACAGTTTACAAAATGTTGGATTTGTTTTTATAAATGTAGATCAGTCTGAGGGGAGTCAAACTCTGTTTGAATTGTAAAAATCGGACCAGTATATTTCGATATCTCCGGAGGGGGGGGGGGGGGGCGAATCCGCCCTCCCCCTTGCCACTAATAGGGGTAGTCAGGAGCCTGCCACTAATAGGGTTAAGGAGGTGACGAAATTAGTTTCTGTATGTAGGTACTTATGGTATTTTTGCAGGTACGTATGACCTAATGAAATCCTGTGAGTTTCAAACTTCTCGGTCAAACACTGTAGCTTTGGCACGAACACAAACTTCAAAACTTCCTTGGAGGTGGGGTCACTTGACGTGACCTTTTGACCTGTTTTTTTTTATTGTTTTTTTATAGTTTTTTTATTACCTGAATTTTTTTCTCGCCTCGTTCGTGTTTCCTTCATTTGGTAGCTTTTTGGTAGCAGTAGGGATAGGGAAAGTGGCGCGTCTGACGCTATTTTGGAGTGATTCACAACCAACGTAAGTTATAATTTTACACGCAGTGTCGCACCCTTTGGTCTCCTGCTGCCTGCTGGAGCGCGTGAGTGAACTTCCTTGTATAGGTACCTATGTTGTGTGGAATACGTCTACTAGTATTAAGTTAAGTAGGGTAATTAGGTTCAGTTTGAAGAAGAAAAAATCCAATGTTCTTCTTTGTGTAGCTATGGATTGATTTCCAGATATGTACCGAGCAGGTATGAAATAAATGATTATTATTATCATTTCTGGTGGTAGCGTAGCCCTATCATTTTTGCAGAAATAATAATGGGACAGTGGTGGATTTCAGTGGTGGACCTATAAGACATGCAAAAATGCCATATGGAGGCTTATAAATTATGCATAACCTTACCTTACCTAACCGAAGTTGGAATTTACTATAAAAGCTGAGGGCCTGTAATAAAGGAAAAGGGCATCAAATAGAAAATAAAAAAGGAGATGCTGACTGACAAGGTTCTTGTAAGCCTAAATGTAATCCTAGCATAGTAAAAATATGTTTTGCAAGGTTTGGTTCCTATAGGAAAGGGACGAAGTGTGGTGCGGCTCTGCATTACCACAGGGCTCAAACATGTACAAAAATGCAGCAAAAATGCAGCCTGAAATGGGGCAGCTTGCTTCTCCGCAGTGAGCATGAGCAGTGATTTGGTTGAATCATACCTCTCTTTATCATACTATAGCTGCTGACCCCAAATCATGCAGCTCGTTATTTTTTTTCTCGTTCGTGTTTCCTCTATTTTGAAGAATTTTGGTAGCAGGAGGGAAAGTGGCGCGTGCATATTTGGAAATGTCGAATACAAAATCCAGACCCATCATACTTAAGTAGCCATAAGTCAGCCAAAACTAAAGATATTGCTTTGAAATTCGGTGTGGGTATTGCCTATACTTCGTTCTCCAATATATATTCCGGTTTTGGTAGCAGTAGGGATAGAGAAAGTGGCGCGAAAGTAGCAGTTTTTGAACATGTTTGGAAATTTTGATTTGGTGGATTTTTTTATCTTTCTCCAATTTGTTTTTCTTCATAAAATCATATAAAATATCAAATCATATGAAAAGGCCGGAATATATATTGGAGAACCAAGTATAGATGATGCCAAACCAAATGTCAAAGTAATATCTTGAACGTTGACTGACTTATGACTCCCTAAGCAGTGGCGTACGCAGAAATTCACAAAGAACCAGGTCATTGCCTTGAGGGGCGCCACCCGATCGACAAGGCCGCCACCAATATTGGCGACATTTGCCAGGGGGGCGCCTCTCCTTTCGCACTGTGCGGAAGGAGAGTCACTGGCCGGAGGGGCACCGTCACTCGCCAAAGAGGGGCAGTCACTAGTCGGAGGGGCGCCGTCACTCGCCGGAGGGGCGCCGTCACTAGCCGGAGAGGCGCCATCACTCGCCGGAGGGGCGTGGTCACTGGCCGGAGGGGCGCTGTCACGGGCCGGTGAGGCGCCGTCTATGGCAGGGGACGCCCTCACTGGCCGGGGGCGCCGTCACTGGCCACAAACAAGTCGCAACTGGCCGGAGGAGCGTCCTCACTGGCCGGAGTGGTGCCGTCACTGGCCAGAGGGGCGTCGTGACTGATCGGAGGGGCGCCAGCTTTGCATGGGCGCCTTGGATCCAAAGGACCAGGTCATGACCTGCATGACCTGATAGTTGATACTCGGTACGCCGCTGTCCCTAAGTATGATGGGCCTTGACTTTATATTCGACATTTCCCAATATGCGTGGCCGGTCTGGCGCTATTTGCGATCTGGAGCGATTCCTGCAACCAACGTAAGTTAAAAAACGTCGCCTTTTGGCGCCAAAGTTTATAGCGCTGAATATCGTGCGTGGAACGCATTTCGACAGTATTTGAGGAATTGTGACTGGGACTTGGGTATCGTTGTTTTCCTTTTCCCTGTAAACATGTAGCCAAATAAAATTCACACTTTGTGAATTTGTAGGTAAAGTTAATATTTTGCATTGTCATGGTTATTTTAAATTACTATAGCTTGGGATGGCTACTTTGGCCTCAGGTCATATCCAGACTCGAGTAATTTCAGGTACCAATTTTAAATCTGACACCCATTTTGCACCATGCTTAGGTACTTATCCCGGTGCATTGTATGAGTGCTATGAGTAGAGGTCTCACAATTTTTAGCATTTCCAACTAGTCAAGATCAGACTCAGCATGAACTCAGCTACAACAAAAAAATGTTTGAAAGCGACAGAAGAGGTAAAATTGGGTTTGTCTGGTTTTTACCACTGGCGAATCCAGAGGAGTGGGGCATTAGGGGCAAATCCCCCCCCCCCCCCCACACACACACACACACACACACACACGCACGCACGCACGCACGCACGCACGCACGCACGCACGCGCGCGCACGCACGCACGCACGCACGCACGCACGCACGCACACCCACACCCACACCCACACCCACACCCACACCCACACCCACACCCACACCCACACCCACACCCACACCCACACCCACACCCACACCCACACCCACACCCACGCCCACGCCCACGCACACGCACACGCACACGCACACGCACACGCACACACACACACACACACACACACACACACACACACACGCACACACGCGCACACGCGCACACGCACACACGCACACACGCACACACGCACACACGCACACACGCACACACGCACACGAGCATGGCGGGAATTCAATACAAGGATGTCTACCGCCCCGCGTGTTCCTGCATTGGCTGTAAGAAGTGATAATTAGGAAGACAAAAATCCCCCCGGTCAATGACTCTCTTTGAGAACCCAACACCACTACCTCCCCCCCCCCCCCCCCCGCTCAACGATTTTTCGTGTTGACGACCCGACTCCATCCCCCCCCCCCCCCCCCGGTCAACAACTTTCGCTGCTGAAGCGGAGCGAAATTTTAGCCCCCCCCCCCCCATTCTCGGACCCTAGATCCGCCATTGACCTAACATAGGTAACCTATCAATAATAATAACAGCTTCATAAGAATACATTTTGAAATTTTGATGTGGTGCACAATGCCGCTGCCTTTCTGTTACCATATGACACTGTGACATACCATGCTGCCATACTGTGCATAACATGGCGTACCAACAGGTACCTTAGTCAAACAACCAGCAATATTTAGTGTGTGTGTGTGTTGGGGGGGGGGGGGGCAGCCAGTTTTTTTCACCAGTTTCCCATTTGCATAAGACTAGTGATAAAATCCTGTTAATCATGGTGAGGGGGACCAGACTAGTTATTGATTTGACTTGCATTGAATCGATTGAAATCGTTCAATACAAATTGCTTGAATTGAAGAAAGTCAATTCACCACCATATATTTGTATTCATGAATCGTGATTGAATCGAAACTCGCATGGAATAGAATTTAGCGATTCTTAACAATTCAAGTGGGCATGGTAAATTGTGCAAATACAATGAAGTCCCATTGGCTGCACTCATTTCTAGTGAAATATCATTTCTGTAACAATGTTTTAACCCGCGCGGCGCTGGGAGGGGTAAATTTTACCCCCCTCCCGGGTTTTCGCTATAGATTCAAAACTACACTAGATATCGACGCGAAACTTTCAGTACCTTATCTGGCATCGATTTAACGTCTTCAGATAAATTTTGGAGAAAATCGGTCGAGAAGTTTTTGCGAAAATAGCGTTTTAGTGACGTCATGTAACGCCATTTTCGGTCCAAAATGGACGAAACTTTGATCGATGATAGAACAGCGAGTATTGAAGCAAATTGCAAACAAAGCACGTCAAAAGGAAGGAAATGACATTCTCTACAAGATGGCTATCTCAGATTTGCACAATTTTGATTTTCTGATCCCCAAAATGCAAAAAATAGTTTTTATTTTTTTCAAAGTTTACAAAATCCAAAATTGTAAGAATTTTCAAAAAACCGGAAGATATGTCAGATAACCATCTCTAATGAGTGACTATTCCAAATTTCAAACAAATATCTATATTTTTGACCCCCAAATGACACTAATAAGTGTTCAATGTGATGGACGCATTTTAAATAAAAAAAATCGCAAATTTTGACATTTCTAGACATCGTACACAAAAACAAATTGCACCATTGGATTGCTGTGGCAAAACTAAACCGTAAACATGTGTCGGTTATTGCAAATTTTGGATTTCAAAATTTGACCTTTTTGCCTGATCTTGACCTGACCTTGAGGTCAAATGTCAAAATAACCATTATTTTTGGATTCTATGTCTGAAATAACCCATGAGACATGTGTCACATGGGTTTCATATTACTTTTTCACAGTGTGACCTTTTGTGACCTGACTTTGACCTTGGCCTGTACTTAGTATGATATTCATACTCAAGCATTACCCTCTCCTTATATTTAGAAGTGTTTTGGCAGAGTTTCGGCGCGCTGCTGTTGATAGTCCGGTCTCTGCAGCCAATAATCTCGAAAACAGGTGGTTTTGACCTTTGACCTGACCCTGACCTGATGTGACCTTTTAAATAAAATTTTAAGAATTACTTAGAATCTTCCCATCGAGGGCTTCCGATCGCCGCCTTGCGCGTCTCGCTGCGATTATTGGTTCGGAAGATAAGAGGGGGGGTAAAATTTACCCCCCCCCCCAGCGCGGCGCGTTCGGATGGAGACCCCAGCGCCGCGCGGGTTAATAACCATAATTTATATATACCTATGGCTTTGTAAGTTTCCACTTTTATTGATTTGACATATATTCAACATATATTTAAATGTTGAATCAAACGTGAATCAATGAAAATATTGCTTTGATTCTTTGAATCAGGAAGAATCAATTCTCACATTTTGTATTCATGAATCAAAAGGTGATTGAATAACTTAAGTTCCAAAATGAATCAGGATTGAATCATTCCCCAAAAGTTGAATCAATAACCAGTCTGGGGATAGAGTGATCCGGTAGGGTCTGGCCTGCAGCCCCCCCCCCCCTCCAGGCAGGGCCCTAGGATTGCTTTGAAGCCATGGTGCAAGTGGGAAATTCAGCCTAAAAACTAACAATAGAGAGTTGAAAATTCAGCCTAAGAAGACCAACCATATGATGCACTCAGCATCGGTTTTGCCAAAACTTGAAACTCACCCATCAGGCAAGGTCCTACCAAATGTGTGGAAAAGTTATGCTATATTGGTCAAAGGCAGAATATCTGCTATGTTTAGCGTCTAATGTGTTATGTTGAGGTGCTGAAGATGTCTCATTTGTATGAATTTTTCCTCTAAAGTTGCCCATGTATGTGCTGAACTTAAACTTGGTATGTAGGTACAGGAGCATCACCCCTGTTTGTTACCCCTCCTTCCACTCCAACAGGATAATTTTAATCCTGCTAATCTGGGGGAGGGGGAGGGGGGAGTTCAGAGTGATTATGAGGGGCCATCTTATTTTTTTGTTCTATATTAATTGTGTGCTTTCAACGCCTGTGTTATTGTTGACAACCTTTGACTAAGGAACATATTTGCATGCTGGTGCACAATATGGCAGCACGTTATGATGTCATAGTACTATGTGGCAGTTGGCAGCATTGCAAAAGTAGCAACATAGTGCACCAAGGCAACATTTGAATACATTATTACCACACATTGACAGCAGTAGTCGTCGCGCCCTAAAACCCCAATCAACAAACAACAAAACCTGTGTCTGTCAGTATCAAATGTTTTGTATTGGAAAAATTGACAAAATTGTAGGGAAAAAACTGGTGACAGGCTTCGGGCTTCAGAATTCCAATGGTGACACACTAGGGTTTCCCAGCCCTGCGTAGTTTTATCGAAATCTGAGATGTAAGGTGTTATGGCGTGTTCGATCTGTCATGGAATGCCCCAGCAGTGAAAAATCGTAGAGCATTGATAATAAATATGTATTATTGTCTTCTTATTCAACCACCACCAACTCACACGGTGCTACAACAGTTACATGTCATTTTGATGGAGCCATGACATTTAAATATCCTTCTATCTATAGAGACTCCACATCATCGACTGTTCAAACATTCTTAAAATACTGTTGTATTATTTCCTCTGCGACTTTTGCAATAACCGTGTTTCTGCGAGCGCGTTGATGAGGCTCACTCTTCACCGTGTCGTGCCTCCGCAGCGCCGGTGTCATGCCAAGTCGCGGCACCGGGAGGACGGGAACAAAGCCGCCGGTCGGTTCGGCTCGGCGGTGACGCCGGCTGCTAACACGGCACGGCACCATTTCGGCGCCAGCAGCGGCCGCTCAGGTTCAATATCATGGCCGGCGCACGGCCGCTCAGGTTCGATATCATGGCCGGCGCTGGGCTCATTTAACATGCAGCCTCTCCGCCGCCACCTGGGATGGCCGGGGCCGGGGCCGGGGCCGGGGCCGGGGCCGGGGCTGGGGTCAGGACGGGGCGGGGCCGGGGTCAGGACGAGGCGGGCCGGGGCCGGGGTCAGGACGGAGCGGGGTCAGGACGGGGCGGGGCCGGGGTCAGGACGAGGCGGGGCCGGGGTCAGGACGGAGCGGGTCCAGGGTCAGGACGGGGCGGGGCCGGGGTCAGGACGAGGCGGGGCCGGGGTCAGGACGGAGCGGGGCCAGGGTCAGGATGGGGCGAGGCCGGGGTCAGGACGGGGCGGGGCCGGGGTCAGGACGGGGCGGGGCCGGGGTCAGGATGAGGCGGAGCCGGGGTCAGGACGAGGCGGAGCCGGGGTCAGGACGAGGCGGGGCCGGGGTCAGGACGGGGTGGGCCGGGGCCAAGGTCAGGACGGGGCATGGCCGGGGTCAGGACGGGGCGGTGGTAGGGCCGGGACCGGGGTCAGGACGGGGCGGGCCTGGGGTCAGGACAGGGCGGGGGCGAGCCGGGACCGGGTCCGGGGTGGGGTCCGGGCGTGGCGGGGCCGGGGTCCGCTAACTTCCCGGGCCTGTCCGCCGGATCAGCGCGGGTGGGTGGGTCGGGACCGGCGTGACCCGCCTGAGAACACGGTCCGGCCGACGGTTGTATTTCCCGCGGGCCCCCTGGCCGCCGCCGGACCATACAGCCGTCTGGGGGCCGGCCGGCAATCCGGCCAGCCGTCAGACAGTGACCAGCGCCGGATATAGCCGGCCACAGTCGACACCGGCCGCCGGAGACAGCAGGTCACAGTGGACACCGGCCGCTGGAGACAGCAGGTCACAGTGGACCCCGGCCGCTGGAGACAGCAGGTCACAGTGGACACCGGCCGCTGGAGACAGCAGGTCACAGTCGACACCTGCCGCTGGAGACAGCAGGTCACAGTGGACACCGGCCGCTGGAGACAGCAGGTCACAGTGGACACCGGCCGCTGGAGACAGCAGGTCACAGTGGACCCCGGCCGCTGGAGACAGCAGGTCACAGTGGACCCCGGCCGCTGGAGACAGCAGGTCACAGTCGACACCGGCCGCTGGAAACAGCAGGTCACAGTCGACAGAACCAGCTGGTCACACTTGAGAGAACCAGCCGGCCACAGAAGACAGAACCAGCCGGCCACAGCTGACAGAATCAGCTGGCCACAGGAGACAGAATCAGCCGGCCACAGCAGACATAATCAGCTGGCCACAGGAAACAGGACCAGCCGGCCACAGCAGCCAGAATCAGCTGGCTACAAGAGACAGAATCAGCAGGCCACATGAGACAGAACCAGCCAGCCACAGGAGACAGAATCAGCCGGCCACAGGAGACAGAACCAGCTGACCACAGCAGCCAGAATCAGCTGGCTACAAGAGACAGAATCAGCTGGCCACATGAGACAGAATCAGCTGGCCACAGGAGACAGTATCAGCCGGCCACAGCAGACATAATCAGCTGGCCACAGGAAACAGAGCCAGCCGGCCACAGCAGACAGAACCAGCCGGCCATAGCAGACAGAACCAGCCGGCCACAGGAAACAGAACCAGCCGGCCACAGCAGACAGAATCAGCCGGCCACAGCAGACAGAACCAGCTGACCACAGCAGCCAGAAGCAGCCGGCCACAGGAGACAGAATCAGCCGGCCACAGGAGACAGAACCAGCTGACCACAGCAGCCAGAATCAGCTGGCTACAAGAGACAGAATCAGCTGGCCACAGGAGACAGAATCAGCTGGCCACATGAGACAGAATCAGCCGGCCACCACAGGAGAAAGAATTGCCGTTTTCAGAATATATAACCGGTTGGCCACATGAGACAGAATCGGCCGTCCACTACAGGAGACAGAATCAGCCAGTCACAGTCGACACCAGCACAGAAACGAATTGGCATTTATTCATATGCAAATAATGAACCGACAGGAGAAAAATGATGTGTTGGCCCTAGGATTCACTCTCTCAAGTCTGCTCAACATATCACTTTCCTTATTTATGATGGTGATTGTACCTTATTGACCATGGGCGCAGCCAGACCTTCGGCAAGGGGGGGCACGGCATCTACAGGGGCCACCTCGGCCAAAGCCCCTCCCCCAAAAAAAATGGCGGGAAATGGTATCTCCTCGGATTTAGGCAACTATATTTTGCATGACCCCTAAATGGTCGCGAAAAACGTCGGACAGGCCCATGTTAAAAGAACCTATGCGTAGATTGACTGATAAGTTCGTAGTCTGATAACCAAAAATGCGGCAACTGACTCCTTTTGGCACTATATGAAGTATTAACTCACGCGCACCGACGTCGGGGCCCCCTGAGGTTTTCGTAAATATTGGGAAAACGGCGGCGCGCAGCGCCGCCAAACTTGGCATAGCTGTTTGAGCATCACCCATAATAGCCGTTTTCACGAAGCATTTTATTCGCCGGGTGATTGGAGCTTTTGGGGCGTTTCGGGCGATTAGGGCGATTAGGGCGATTGGGGTGTTTGGGGTAAATGGGTCTATAGCTCGTAAGAACACAGCTTTTCCCGGTGATTTTTGGTATCAATTGAAACCTTATGAATTCATGCACTTTTCTGGATATTCCATTTTAATGATAACACCATACACCATACTTAAAATGAACAATTTCATCGTCAGGCACGTAGCCAAGGGGAGGGCGGCGGGGGCGCCCCCGTGTTATGCTGCTACTTTCCTATATTATTGGGCAAAATAGGTCATTTTAGCACCTTTCCCCGCACTTTTAAACGCACAATATAGAAATTTTCGAGGTCCGCCCCATACGCAATGCGACGCATTGATGAGAAAGCAACCCAGGGCATAATACTCAAAAATTTCGCGCCGCTCCGCGGAGCAATTTGTTTAAGAGTTCCAGGTCTTGAGCTAAAAAAAAATATTCCAAGTTTGTATAGCTGATTCCAAATTCGTGTCGCTGGTTCCAAAGTTGATGTGGCAGTTTGCTAACTCCAGCTCCTAAACGTTGGTATGGCCCATGCCATACCTGCCATACTGCATTTTCCAGCCTCGTAGCGTGCCTTTTCATGCGTTTTTTTCGGGGGGGGGGGGGCTTTCAACGCTTGGGAAGGGGCCCGTTCAACGCTCGGGAAGGGGCCCTTTCGAGGCGCCGCCCCCCCCCCCCCCCTGGATGAAATCCTGGCTACGTGCCTGTTCATCGTTAACTAGCACCGGTGATGGCTGGGGCGGTTTGGGGTGTTTGGTGCGACTCCATCTTGCTCGAATTACCCGGAAGTGCGGGATTGGGTAAATATGTCATATTTTGCAACGACATGGTCTTCAGCAATAATAGTTTATTTCAATGAAAACTAGATGAATTAATCCATTCATATTTTCAGTCATATTCACTTTTTAACGCAAGGATTATTGATAATTAAAAATTTCGCTTTGATCATTTTTTGCGGAGAAGCTGGCCGCCCAGCTGCGTCCCCGTGTCTGTGTCTGTGTCTGTGTCTGTGTCTGTGTCTGTGTCTGTGTCGGTGTGTCGGTGCCGGCACCGGTGCCGGCACCGGTGCCGGCACCGGTGCCGGTGCCGGTGCCGGTGCCGGTGCCGGTGCCGGTGCCGGTGCCGGTGTCGGGGTGGGGGTCGGGGTGGGGGTCGGGGTCGGGGT